>JAODXP020000031.1:27488321-27503321 GCA_027497455.2 Sardinella longiceps
ATAATAAAGAAGTGTTTAAAACATAAAATAAACATGTGGCTCTGTTTTGAAAGAAGTTAACCTGGTACTATTTTCATATGAAAATCTCGACTCGACTCGTCTCGACTATTGCAACGCCCTTCTAACAGGTCTACCAGCCTGTGCGGTGAAACCACTACTGTTGATCCAGAAGGCTGCAGCACGCCTGGTCTTCAACCAGCCAAAGAGAGCACATGTCTCTCCACTGTTCATGGAGCTCCACTGGCTGCCCCTGGCTGCTCGCATCAAATTGAAGTCACTAATGTTGGCTTACAGAGTACTGGATGGAACTGCTCCAGTCTACCTGAAAGCCATCATCAAACCATACGCAAACCTCCAATCACTCCGCCCAACCAAGGATCGCTGTTTAGAACGACCAACACCCCTCACAGGTCAATCAAGGCTCTTCTCATCCATTGTTCCTAACTGGTGGAATCAGGGGGTCAGGATTTGGCTGATTAGCTTCACCAATTAGCATTGCACTTCCTCGTCGCCATTTTCCAGAAATTACATCACATTCGACTGCATTTGACATATGCTGATCGGTTAATACTGCACTTTCAGCTCATGCTAACGAGCTCCCTGTGCACATCAGGTGTGTGTCACCTGGTGCCGCCCTACATAACAAACTATTTACAAAGCGAGGAGTTTTCCTTGCCCCTGATTCTCATGGATGCTTCCCGTACTGTCTGTAAAGCGCCGCGAGACAATGTACTGTATTTGTGCGCTCTACAAATAAAATTGAATTGAATTGAATTGAATTGAATCTCTGTTAGTAACATGGGCCCTCATTGGCCTAATGAAATGGAGTCGGAAGTGAGCTCCATGAAACGGCATCTTGACAACTGAAAATTTTGTTCAATTTTTGATGAATTCACTAGCCTAGCATTCCACATTGGAATGAATGGGAGGCAGGACTTAGGATGTTTCTCCAGGTTTATTAATACCTCCATGGGTGGAATAGTCTTCCCAAGACTATTAGAACAACAGGCACTCTCTCTACTTTCAAGAGACTCTTGAAGACCCAGCTCTTTCAAGAGTATCTCTTGTCCTAGTTCCTTAAATTGCTTGGAATGCACTGATCAAGCACTTCTGAACTCTTGCACTTGCTCTCCTATTAGCAAATGGCACTCCTAGTAGGCTTTTACTTGTATTGTGTTGCAGTTTGACTGTTATCCCTCTTTTGTAAGTCGCTTTGGATAAAAGCGTAGTCTGCTAAATGCATCTGTTAGCGTCTGCTAAATGCATCTGTTAGCGTCTGCTAAATGCATCTGTTAGCGTCTGCTAAATGCATACATGTAAATGTAAATATGAAATAAGATCCGCAAGGCTGCGTTCTAAAGAGCATTGATATGGAACGCTGGAGAAACTTTTTTACCTGAGGAACGTCACAGGTGTCCTTTTATCAAGAATTAACGGACACCCTGACAGCCAATCAATAAACAGTATTCCATTCCACCTGGTTGTAATTGTTAGTGTCACACTTGTCTTTAACTATTTCATTCATGGCAATAACAGTTGCCCAGACCCAACATAACTTTGACCACTGACATGAGGACCTTCAGTAGGCTAATCAGTGCAGAAGAGATTACATAGTTTCTATTCAAGTCTATCTGGTCCTGATGTGGTGTAGTGGTTAAGGAACATGGCTACCATGTTAATACCCTGTAAATAGTGAGTTTAAATCCCTGTTACCACTGTTGTTCTTGTGGGTGACTGGTTCTCCTGTAATTTATAGTTTGCACAATGTGAGTTGCTTTGAATGAAAGCATGAATGTGGACTGACGACATTGTTTAAGCGCTATACTATACTGGCACCCGAGGACTTGGCTGAACAGGGAACTTCCCACCACCCTGGAGGAGCCAGTGGTGCAGCGGTAGCATCAGAGATCCCCATCCTCAAGGTCGCTGGTTCAATCCCAGCTCTGCCTGCTGACAAAGGACCTGTGGAGGACCACCATGGACTAAGCCAATGATGATTTCCAGGGGGAGAGGAGCAGAAGATGGAGCTTGAAGGAGAAATAAATGGGGGGGCTTACTTGGCCCCCCGAGGAAATACAGGATAGATCCAGGGGATTATGAAGTTTTTTAGGTGGTCAAACTCTGCAGCTGGCTGCCATAATTGGCACTGAGGAAACAAAATGACTTTTAACTTTACACTGAAATCTTTCTGCCAAGTTATCCTCATTCACTCATCACCTACTCTACCTCTCATACACTCATAGTCCTTCTCAAGCTTTGAACCCATATCCTCTAAGGCAGCACACGTACTCACACTGCAGACCAGCACTGTTCCACTGAGCCACCTGGTAGCTGGGGAGATTGTCAATATCAAGTCTAGTTGGGGAGGATGAATGTCTAGTTGAGGAGACTGGCTATATCAGGTCTGGTTGAGGAGGCTGGCTGTATCAGTTCTGGTTGAGGAGACTGGCTGTATCAAGTCTAGTTGGGGAGGCTACAACACTGGTCAACCCTGTTCTAGAAGTCTTCTTAAATCTCAGAGGTTAGGGCCTTTTCTGTTCTAGGTTAGAACACATCACTAAGGTATCATTAGTGGTACAACTTACAACTTAGGGCCTAACTTGTTCATCCCTGTTCTATCATGTCTTGGGATGGATCTTTCTAAGTTATCAATGAGACAAATTACTTTGTCCCAACATAACAAAAACTCTTCCCTCCACTTCAGCATGTCAGAAGTGAGATGTGAACTTCCCACCTTGTGATTTGCAGCTCTGCTCTCTTCGACTGGACCAGCGAATCCCAATGGTGACAACTCCAAGAATTTCTTGTCTGGTTTCTCTCTTCAGTCAGTATTTGTCTCTGTGTTACCATAATCAGGGTGAAGCACCCCTCCTATAAAGTTTCCGTTTTAAGTCCATGCAATACAACTTGCGTGCCTAACTTCTTGGGCAACAGTTGCAGAGGTTTTAGTGATATTTTAACTGGCCAAGATTTAAATCTCCTATTTCCAGGCCACTTTGGTCAGGTTCCTTAACCGCTACACTGCCACCAGCCCCCACTGTTATGAGCAAAGGCATTTAAATATGAAGTATTAACCTGGTCCTGTTCATTCCATGTGTTCATTAATATGTCACAGAAATCTCAATAAATGCTTTACAAAAAATGACATTTAAAAACATTCAACTGTCAGTTTATTCTGAAATTAATTGTCATTGTTCATGTAGTTTTACAGTATATTGATAAGATTATTATTGTATGCATGGACCGAAACTCGATCAGAAGTGCTATCTCATACCAGTTGATTGAGTTTGTTTATGTGTGCAACCACTAGATCCATCCATCTTCCCTGCATCTCTAAAAAAAGTATTTGTTACTGTGAGGTACATCTCTCACAAAGCAGATTTGACTCACTTTCACTATGATCCCTTAAACTTTCAGAAGATGCAGTCAACAATAATATGAAAGTAAAATCCAGCCCACTCCATGTGTGAACTATCGGGTGGTGCCCATCTCCATTTCCCTAACCAGAGGCCACATGGCTGAATGTTGGACACATTGCATGAGCATTAGAGATTTCATTGGACTAGCCCAATACTTCAAGAAAATTATGACTGAATTATGACAGCACCGGCCTAAAAAAGGCCATCGGCCCACCGGGCATTGCCCTGTTTGCCCTTTGGCCAGTCCATGCCTAGCAGTAAGGGTGTGTGTGTGTGTGTGTGTGTGTGTGTGTGTTTGTATTGCCCCGTTTGCCCTTTGGCCAGTCCATGCCTAGCAGTAAGGGTGTGTGTGTGTGTGTGTGTGTGTTTGTATTGCCCCGTTTGCCCTTTGGCCAGTCCATGCCTGTCTACTGCACATTCTCCAGTATCAGTAGATCAATAACTGTCCTGCAGTTATATTCTCCACTAGATCAATAACTGTCCTGCAGTTACATTCTCCACTAGCAGTAGATCAATAACTGTCCTGCAGTCACATTCTCCACTAGATCAATAACTGTCCTGCAGTCACATTCTCCACTAGATCAATAACTGTCCTGCAGTCACATTCTCCACTAGATCAATAACTGTCCTGCAGTTACATTCTCCAGTATCAGTAGATCAATAACTGTCCTGCAGTCACATTCTCCACTAGATCAATAACTGTCCTGCAGTCACATTCTCCAGTATCAGTAGATCAATAACTGTCCTGCAGTCACATTCTCCACTAGATCAATAACTGTCATGCAGTTACATTCTCCAGTATCAGTAGATCAATAACTGTCCTGCAGTTACATTCTCCACTAGATCAATAACTGTCCTGCAGTCACATTCTCCACTAGATCAATAACTGTCCTGCAGTCACATTCTCCACTAGATCAATAACTATCCTGCAGTCACATTCTCCACTAGATCAATAACTGTCCTGCAGTTACATTCTCCAGTATCAGTAGATCAATAACTGTCCTGCAGTTACATTCTCCACTAGATCAATAACTGTCCTGCAGTCACATTCTCCACTAGATCAATAACTATCCTGCAGTTACATTCTCCAGTATCAGTAGATCAATAACTGTCCTGCAGTTACATTCTCCACTAGATCAATAACTGTCCTGCAGTTACATTCTCCAGTATCAGTAGATCAATAACTGTCCTGCAGTCACATTCTCCACTAGATCAATAACTGTCATGCAGTTACATTCTCCAGTATCAGTAGATCAATAACTGTCCTGCAGTTACATTCTCCACTAGATCAATAACTGTCCTGCAGTCACATTCTCCACTAGATCAATAACTGTCCTGCAGTCACATTCTCCACTAGATCAATAACTGTCCTGCAGTCACATTCTCCACTAGATCAATAACTGTCCTGCAGTTACATTCTCCAGTATCAGTAGATCAATAACTGTCCTGCAGTTACATTCTCCACTAGATCAATAACTGTCCTGCAGTCACATTCTCCACTAGATCAATAACTGTCCTGCAGTTACATTCTCCAGTATCAGTAGATCAATAACTGTCCTGCAGTCACATTCTCCACTAGATCAATAACTGTCCTGCAGTTACATTCTCCACTAGATCAATAACTGTCCTGCAGTTACATTCTCCAGTATCAGTAGATCAATAACTGTCCTGCAGTTACATTCTCCACTAGATCAATAACTGTCCTGCAGTTACATTCTCCAGTATCAGTAGATCAATAACTGTCCTGCAGTCACATTCTCCACTAGATCAATAACTGTCCTGCAGTTACATTCTCCACTAGATCAATAACTGTCCTGCAGTTATATTCTCCACTAGCAGTGGGATCAATCTACCATTTTTAATCTGGCATCAGGGTGGCATACAATGGCCATAAATACAGAGATTATGTTTGAACCTTCCAGAAGTGTCAGGTAATTGAAAGCAAATATTCCCACTTTGGCTCCAGTTGTCATTTATTTCCCGTTTTAGACATGTCCCACATTGAAAACATGGAAAACTGTATCTGACACGTTCAAGTTGTCAACTGTGTCATACTATTGGAGGACACAGAAAAAATAGGTTTGCAATTGATGCCTCCTTCCCTAGAACATAATAAATTTTGGATGTTCATGTAAAAATCGCTATTTAGGCCAAATCTAAGGGCTTATAGCTTTTGAATAACACATAGTACAATCTCAACATTTCTTCAGTACATACATTTTCTCATGTTCTTTAGGTCTGCAAAGTTTTGGAATGGTAGGTACTAGGCAATCAAAAACACTTGACACCAACCCAAAATATTGGTTAAATATAAACCTGTTCAAAAATTGCTGATTATCTCTAGCCTGGGAGTTCCCATGCTCCTTTGCTCGCTTATTTCATTTCACTCTGCAGAGCAGTATGGTGACCATGGCCGTTTTTCTCGCCTGGTTTCGGTATCCAATCACAGAAACCACAGAAACCAAAAATTTGTACGGCCCTCAATTGCATTTTACGTCACGTGATGGCTCTGATATTGGCTCCGAGGTATGTACAGACGCTATGATAGACATTCGTGGCGCCCAATAAACGGCTATGGACAATTGTAAACGATGCTTCCGAAATGCAATAGGTAGGTCCCCAGACTAAATATCACTTGTGATTTTAGTTTGGCATTCGCCAGGCTAAATTATCTCAATAATGCGTGATAAAAAAATGTCCCAAGAAGAAATGGATTCTACTCGTAATAACCATTATTAAATTGTGTAAATAAGATTGGTAGTGACCTTTATCGTAAAGATGCTTAATTTGCCCTGACTATCTGTAGGCTGAAAACTTAGATCCGCCACATTGCCAAATTAGAGCCTTCCACACACATACGCACACACACACACACACACAAAGACACGCTCACCAAGTATTTCTTAAAAAAGCTTTCAAATGTTTTATTTTTATACAAGACTCTTTGAGCAAAAAGATGTAATGTTGTTATCAGCTATTTTTTGCCTTATAAATATGAAAGGGTGTAGTGTACGTTAAGAAATCTGCCGCTCACAAGAGTCTGGCAAGTGGACAAGCGCAAACCTTCACATACAAATCAAGCAGAAAACATCAAGCAAAGAGTTACATGGCAATTTTTCTTTTGTCTTTTTTCTTTTTTTCTTACAAATGCATTTCTGTGGCTACGCACGCCCAAGAAGCTCAGTCATTCTCTAGGGGGTTAAGTGTGTATGTGTGTGTGTGTGTGTGTGTGTGTGTGTGTGTGTGTGTGTGTGCTTTGTCTCTTTCTTACAGTACAAATGCATGTCTGAGGCCCCGCATGCCCAGAACCTCTGAGTCTCTCTGACCAAGCTAGGGCTTAAGTGTGTGTGTGTGTGTGTGTGTGTGTGTGTGTGTGTGTGTGTGTGTGGGTGTGTGTGTGTGTGTGTGTGCGCCCTATAATCTCAGTCTCTCTAGGGGGTAATGGGGTGTGTGTGTGTGTGTGTGTGTGTGTTTACTACTCCTCAGAGAGAGGGGTAATGGGGTGTGTGCGTGTGTGTGTGCTACTCCTATGCAGAGTAGGGGTAATGGTGTGTGTGTGTGTGTGTGTGTGTATGTGTGTACTACTCCTCAGAGAGAGGGGTAATGGTGTGTGTGTGTGTGTGTGTGTGTGTGTACTACTCCTCAGAGAGAGGGGTAATGGTGTGTGTGTGTGTGTGTGTGTACTACTCCTCAGAGAGAGGGGTAATGGTGTGTGTGTGTGTGTGTGTGTGTGTGTGTGTACTACTCCTCAGAGAGAGGGGTAATGGTGTGTGTGTGTGTGTGTGTGTGTGTGTGTGTGTACTACTCCTCAGTAGAGTAGGGGTAATGGTGTGTGTGTGTGTGTGCGTGTGTGTACTACTCCTCAGAGAGAGGGGTAATGGTGTGTGTGTGTGTGTGTGTGTGTGTGTGTGTGTGTACTACTCCTCAGAGAGAGGGGTAATGGTGTGTGTGTGTGTGTGTATTTCAGCTATTTTAGTTTGGTGTGTGTGTATTTCAGCTATTTTATGTCTGTGTGTGTGTGTGTGTGTGTGTGTGTGTGTGTATGTGTATTTCAGCTATTTTAAGTGTGTATGTCTGTGTGTGTGTGTGTGTTTCAGCTATTTTAAGTGTGTATGTCTCTGTGTGTGTGTGTGTGTTTCAGCTATTTTAAGTGTGTCTGTATGTCACACAATCATCTCCAAACATTTGTTTGTCCTTCATAATGAATCCTCACACATAATTCAGATTCAAACTTCATTTATCTCTCTCTCTCTCTCTTTACACACACACACACACACACACACACACACACATACACACACCCCTCATGCCATGTGGATATGGATTGTGGGCCTGAAAAGGGCATTTCTGTTGAGCGGTGTGTGTGTGTGTGTGTGTGTGTGTGTCTGATTTGAGATAAATCGAGGTGATGTTAATGAACACGTGTGTATGTGTGTGTGTGTGTGTGTTCTCCATCTCAGAGTGATTCCTGGCACTGTAGTTCATCATGAAGCCCCTGTGTGTGTGTGTGTGTGTGTGTGTGTGTGTGTGTGGTGTAGCCCCTCTGCTGCTCCAGTGAGGGCTAGCTTAGCTACCGCTACGTTTAAAAGCAAATATTCATTCATAAATATCTTTTACAAAAACAAACTAACAAACTGTGTGTGTGTGTGAGTGTGTGTGTGTGTGTGTGTGTGTTATATGTGTGTGGGTGTATATATTCATTCATAAATATCTCTTACAAAACAAACTAACAAAAAAAGGCCAAACAGAAAAAGCTGTGAAACTCAACCATGGCGTTATTCAGCATCATCGCCATAGAAACCATGACGTTATTCATCATCACCGTAAAAAAATAGATCAACTTTCTCTGCGCTGAGATACACAGGCATGCAGGGATCAGCTGGACTGGACACCAGAGAGAGAGAGAGGGGGGAGGTGGGGAGGAGGGGGGGGGGGAGCTGGTTGGGACAGAAGATGACGTGTGATTGGTTGATTGGTTGCTGGATGGACAGAAGATGACGTGTGATTGGTTGATTGGCACTGAAGAGGGCGTGACAGAATGCAGCTCCGTGACCTCTGTGATTAGAGTTCAAAGGTCATCAGGATGATGCATGCCGCTCTTTGAGTGTGTCTGTGTGTGCGGTGGGTTGTGCTTTCTTCTTCTGTGTGTGTGTGTGTGTGTGTGCAATAGGCAAACACATGAATGTGTGTGTGTGTGTGTGTGTGTATTAATCAGTCACTCACTCTTCTGACTATAAAATGTTAGAAGTTTCTCTACTTCTGAACTCCAATTTCAACATGAGCTACAGTACAATGAACAGCGCTGACAACATGCGTGTGCGTGTGTGTGTGTGTGTGTGTGTGTGTGTGTGTGTGCGTGACTGAGTGTGCACGCGTGTGATTGTGTGTGTTTCAGAATCGCAAAGTCCCCTTTGTGCATTCTTTTTCTTTCTTTGTTGGCATTTTTGTGTAACATCTGTGTCCATACAAGCGTGGTGTGTGTGTGTGTGTGTGTGTGTGTGTGTGTGTGTCTACTGCAGCGAGTCGCTGTGTTCCAGGCCCAGCCTGGTGATGCTGTCGTCGGTCAGGTCTGTGTGATCTTCGTCGTCTTCATCGTCCCCAGCGGAGTCATCCTCACTGTGACCCCCAGCATCACCTGCTGCACCGCCAGAGTCGCCCCGTCTGACGACAGAGACTGCAGACCGTCCTCCCCCACCGTCACCATGGTGCCCACACACACACACACACACACACACACATTAGACCAGAGTCGCCTCGTCTGACGAGAGAGACCATTGCCACCATGGTACCTAAACACACACACACACTCACCGCCACCATGGTGCTTGGAGACATCGCGGCCACACACACATTTAAATACTATTAAATATATTTTAAATACATTTAACCTACAAACACACCCCCCCCACACACACACCACCTTGTATTCTAAATAAATTAAACTTAACTTCAAGTGTTTAACTGTTTAGAGCGTCACCACTAGTGATTAGCGCTTCAGAGAACGACTTATGACGTTCAACTGTTTAGTTACCACTAGTGATTAGCGCTTCAGAGAACGACCACTAACGTTTAACAGTTTAGTTACCACTAGTGATTAGCGCTTCAGAGAACGACCACTAACGTTTAACAGTTTAGTTACCACTAGTGATTAACGCTTCAGAGAACGACCACTAACGTTTAACAGTTTAGTTACCACTAGTGATTAACGCTTCAGAAAACGACCACTAACGTTTAACAGTTTAGTTACCACTAGTGATTAACGCATCAGAGAACGACCACTAACGTTTAACAGTTTAGTTACCACTAGTGATTAACGCTTCAGAGAACGACCACTAATGTTTAACAGTTTAGTTACCACTAGTGATTAACGCATCAGAGAACGACCACTAATGTTTAACAGTTTAGTTACCACTAGTGATTAACGCATCAGAGAACGACTTATGATGAGAAAAACTAGAAAGATAAAGCAACATAATACATTTGAACAACATTGAACACACACACACATACGTACACACACATGCGTGCATACCGCCAGCCGTAGTAACGTGTTGCTGGGCAACCCCGGATGCGATGGAGTCAAACACACATACACACACAGACACACACTCACACACACACATGTACCGTCGGCCATAGTAACGTGTTGCTGGGCAACCCTGGAAGCGATGGAGTCATACACACACACACACAGACACACAGACACACACACACACACGTACCGTCGGCCATAGTAACGTGTTGCTGGGCAACCCTGGAAGCGATGGAGTCAAACACACACACACACACACACACACACACACACACGTACCGTCGGCCATAGTAACGTGTTGCTGGGCAACCCCGGATGCGATGGAGTCGGGCCAGAAGCGCTGCAGTGGGCGGTTCTGAGGCGGCTTCTTCTTGCTCTTCGCCGTCTCTGATTGGCTGGCGTCCAACATGGGCTGTAAGATCCGCCTCCGAGCATTTATGAACCTATCAGAGTAGAGTAGAGCATTCATGAACCTATCAGTGTAGAGTAAAGCTGTATGGCCCGCCTCCAAGCATTTATGAACCTATCACAGTAGAGTAGAACATTTATGAACCTATCAGAGAACAGTAGAGCTTGCCTTCAGCTAATCTGCATCAGTCAATAGTAGAGAGGCGACAGTGTGAGGAGCCAATAGGAGAGAGGCAAGAGTGTGAGGAGCCAATAGGAGAGGCGACAGTGTGAGGAGCCAATAGGAGAGAGGCAAGAGTGTGAGGAGCCAATAGGAGAGGCGACAGTGTGAGGAGCCAATAGGAGAGAGGCAAGAGTGTGAGGAGCCAATAGGAGAGAGGCGACAGTGTGAGGAGCCAGTAAGAGAAAGGGAAGAGTGTGAGGGGCGGGGCTTACCAGTTGTTGACCTGCAGAAGGGTGAGATTAGTCTGAGTGGCGATCTGCTTCTTCTCATCCTCTGTAGGGTACGGGTGCTGCACACACACACACACACACACACACACACACACACACACACACACACACACACACACACACACACACACACACACACACACACACACACACACAGACACACAGACACAGACACAGACACACAGACACACACCGGTTAGTCAGAGAGGTGTGTTTCAGTGTTTCATTCTTTTTAATTGTGTGTGTGTGTGTGTGTGTAAATGGGTGAATGTGAGGCATACATCGTAAAGCGCTTTGAGTGCTCGTAGGAGTAGAAAAGGGTGTATGTGTGTGTGTGTCTGTCGTGGGAGTAGAAAAACACTAAATGCTAAAAGTCCATTTAACATTACTACACTTTCCACCCCGTCACGTGTGTGTGTGTGTGTGTGTGTGTCTCACCCCGATGTGTTGGAATAGCCAGGAGCGCATGACGTTAGTGGCATGTTTGGGGAGAATGCCCCTCACGTGTGTGTGTGTGTGTGTGTGTGTGTGTGTGTGTGTGTGTGTGTGTGTGTCTCACCCCGATGTGTTGGAATAGCCAGGAGCGCATGACGTTAGTGGCATGTTTGGGGAGAATGCCCCTCACGTGTGTGTGTGTGTGTGTGTGTGTCTCACCCCGATGTGTTGGAATAGCCAGGAGCGCATGACGTTAGTGGCATGTTTGGGGAGAATGCCCCTCTTGTTCTTTGATGATCCTTCATCTTGACTGAAGAAACTCAAGTCCTGGTTCAACTGCAGCTGAAGCTACACACACACACACACACACACACACACACAGACAGACAGACGCACGCACGCACACACACACACATATACAAACACACACGCACACACACACACGCGTGCACACACACACACACGGACATAAAAAAAAACAAAAAAAAAAAAAACAATGTCAGAATGCTCTATTTTTTGACCAATAAACAACCAGGTAAAATAAAACCAATAAAATGTGTGTGTGTGTTCTAGATGCATATGATTCTACGGTGTGTGTGTGTGTATACCTGTGTGTTCTGGATGCGTATAGTCCCAGGTGAGAGCGCTAGCGTGTTTGTGTGTGTGTGTGTGTGTGTGAGTGTGTGTGTGTGTGTGTGTGTGTGTGTGTGTGTGTGTGTGTGTGTGTGTGTGTGTGTGTGTGTGTGTGTGTGTGTGTGTGTGAGATGTGTGTGTGTGTGTGTGTGTGTGTGTGTGTGTGTGTGTGTGTGTGTGTGTGTGTGTGTGTGTGTGTACCTGTGTATTCTGGATGCGTATGGTCCCAGGTGAGAGCGCTTGTGTGTGTGTGTGTGTGTGTGTGTGTGTACCTGTGTATTCTGGATGCGTATGGTCCCAGGTGAGAGCGCTTGTGTCACTACTTGCCCTTGGGGCGTTACAACTGTAACAGGCTGGTACACCGTTCCTCCTGATGGGAGCAAAACACACACACACACACACACACACACACACACACACAAACGCGCGCGCACACACACAAACACACACACACACACACACACAGGCTATAAGGATAAAAAACTAGCACACTGTAACCCTTGTGTGTTTGTTCATATGTGAGTGTGAGTGTGTGTGCATTACCCGTGAGTGAGTGTATGTGTGTGTGTGTTAGGGTTGTGCGATATGTTATCGTCTGCGGTATATCGGGAAAAAGAATTTCCACGATGGGAATTTTGTCATATCGGCAAAAACGATAGACTAAGTCAGAAAATGTTTTGTTAGTGTCTAATGAAGCTTAGGAGAAACGGCCTATGCATATGCAACGCGCTCACTCGCAGCCTCACCAAGCTCCGCCCATGCCTTCAGCACAAGCTGTTTGAGTGCAGCTATGGAAGTAGCTGGCGTAGCCTAACCTAAAGCCTATTCCAATTCAGAGTGAAGATTTAAGACAACATGAGACAACCGCTCGGTGTGAATCAAAGTTTTCATGTAGTTGCAAGAAGTTTCAAGCCGCTAAACATTTAACATGTCAAATCACAGTTTTAAGGTTTCCTGCCGCGATGTCAGGGCAGCATCAACAAGGGCAGGCAAACTTTGGTCAGTGGAGAGATGGAGCGAAGTAGAGTTGCATAGACTGGTGTATGCGCACATATGTTGAACACGTTTTCTTTCTCTTCACAAATAGCCTACGTTACTGTTTGAGTGCAGCTATGGAAGTAGCTGACGTAGCTTAACCTAAAGCCTATTCAAATTCAGACCGAAGATTTAAGACAACATGAGATAACTGCAGCGGTGTGAATCAAAGTTTTCATGTAGTTGCAAGTAGTTTCAAACATTCAACATGTCAAATCACAGTTTAAAGGTTTCTTGCCGCGATGTCAGGGCAGCATCAACAAGGGCAGGCAAACTTTGATCAGTGGAGAGATGGAGCGAACTGAAGTTGCATAGACTGGTGTATGCGCACTGTCATGCATAGCCTATTGAACATGTTTTTTTTTCTCTTCACAAATACGTTACTCACAGAAGGTCTACAGTCTATGATACGCGGGAAGAATTGCTTATTCTTTCTCCGTTGCTGTTACGGACATGTTGATTATCTGAGCGCAAATGGAAGCACAAATAAACTAGACGCAATCTGACTCAATGCTGACCTAGCGATCTAAAAGGGGTGGTTGGTTCTGGCACTTTGGAAATTATTTTCTATGTCAACTGTAGGCTCTCGTCTGTGACAACATTGCTGCTAATATTCTATTATGTTGAAAACCGCCCTGTACAAAAAATCACATCGGTCTATCTGCTGCTTGCGTTGTAAACGCGTCTTGCATGCATTGCCATGGACAATTTATGAAGTGAGTTTGGGAGAGGCGTGGTCACTCACTCACGCAGTGGCACAATTGTCAGGTTTAGGATCATAATTTTATATTTCCTACACAAACAACTCTGTCAGGTGAATATTTATAGGCAGCAATTACTTTACAGTACAACATTTTCAAGAAGTGTCTTTCTAAACCTTGAAAACGCAACATTTAAAACCCAAGCATTTTCAAGGGTTTCAGGCACCTGTATGAACCCTGTGTTAAATTGTAGGCCTAATATACTTTTTATCGTCAGTTATCGTTATCGTGATAAAAAACAGAAAATATCGTGATATACTTTTAAGGGCATATCGCCCAACCCTAGTGTGTGTGTGTGTGTGTGTGTGTGTTACCTGTAGAGGTCGTATGCCAGGGTGACATACCTGCGACCACCTGTGTGTGTGTGTGTGTGTGTGTGTGTGTGTGTGTGTGTGTATGTGTACAGTATATATGTGTGTGTGTGTGTGTGTGTTACCTGTAGAGGTCGTACGCCAGGGTGACATACCTGCGACCACCTGTGTGTGTGTGTGTGTGTGTGTGTGTGTGTGTGTGTGTGTGTGTGTGTGTGTCTGTGTGTACAGTATGTGTGTGTGTGTGTGTGTGTGTGTGTGTGTGTTACCTGTAGAGGTCGTATGCCAGGGTGACATACCTGCGACCACCTGTGCGGGATTGACGGTTGTCACGGTAACGTTGCCTTGCTGAAGTGCTGAGGCGGGAACCATAATACCCTGCGGACTCAGAGCGCCCGTCAGCGCGCTGGACGTCTGACAAACGCGCGCACACACACACACACACACACACACACAGAAGAAAAGGTACATTGGTTATTCTGTGAAACTATAAATATATATGGGAGTCTCTCTGTGTTTGTGTGTGTGTGTGTGCATGTGTGTGTGTGTGTGTGTGTGTGTATATGTGTGTGTGTGTGTGTGTGTGTGTGTGTGTGTGTGTGTGTGTGTGTGTGTGTGTGCTACGTGCCCTTGTTTACTTTGCTGTTCTTGTCTCACCCTCTACCTGCCTCTTCCGTCCTCATTATCGTTATTGTGTGCAGGTGTGTACAGGTGTGTGCAGGTGTGTGCAGGTGTGCTGGCGTCTGGTCCGCCTATAAAGGACGCCTTATCCAACATGGCCGCAGCTCTCGCTCTCGGATCACACGCCGTTTACAGACCGCTGACTCGACCGTCTTCATTCCGTTACTCGCAGCTACTCTGCTCAATATTGTCTTTTCTTTTTCTCCTTTTTCAAACCGACTATTTCAACTGGTGACGGGCCGGTGAGTTTTTGTTTGTTTTTCCACTTATAATAACCGTGCGGAAGACTCACGCATTTTTATTTGGAGGAGGTAAGGTAGAATTGATTTAAA
>JAODXP020000031.1:27510821-27523321 GCA_027497455.2 Sardinella longiceps
AGGGCTTGTTTAGAATCTTAGCATTATGACGCTAGTTATACATGAATCCGACAAAACTACCGGAAGTAAGCAGGCGCCATTACTGAGCTGTTAGATCGCCAATCTGTCCATAGCGATAAGGTGACATCGCACCATAAAATACCCTGATTTACGAGATTCACTACTACTTCTATAATGTCAGAGTGTTCCATGGTCTTTGCTGTTAGCTGTCATTGACTGCGCATTGTCTAAAAGGTTTGTTATCCGTCCAACAATGGCGTCGCCACAAGATGGCAGCCTACACAAAATGCTCGTCAGATTCGTCTATAATAACAACCAGTCAAGTAGCAGCAATAGCCAGACATCATAGTGTAGTAACACACACACAATCCTAGTGTAGTACCAGTTCAGCACGCTTGGTACCTAAGCAGAGTTGGTACCAAAAATGGTACCAGGACCAGATTTTACCAGTGGAAAAGCAAAATAAGCGAACCGAACCAAACTGTGCTGGTACCATGCAATCAAAAAGGGGCTTGTTACTCACTCACTCACTCACACTCACTCACACACACACACACACACACACACACACAGACACACAGCTGTGAGCTCATCAGAATAAGACAGAAACGGACAAACCTGAGAGAGACAGACGGCAGGAGAAACAGAGATGGAAAAAGAGAAAGAAGAGAGAGAGAGAGAGAGAGAGAGAGAGAGAGAGAGAGAGAGAGAGAGAGAGAGAGAGAGAGAGAGAGAGAGAGAGAGAGAGAGAGAGAGAGTGGAGCTGGAGGTCTCAGAACACTTTAAAAGAAACTAATTTATTCATAAAGCTTTTAGGAATGCAGACCTCAGTACACACACACACACACACACACACACACACACACACACACACACGTACACAAACCATAATGGCATCATTGCAACACCACCACTCACCGCTCACAAACACACACTTCATCAGTCACACACACACACACTCATGCATGTTTCAGCAGTGGCTTTCATCAACATCATAAACATCCATCTGTCCTCAGTGTGTGTGTGTGTTTGTGTGTGTGTGTGCGTGTGTGTGTGTGTGAGAGTGTGTGTCCAGGCCCAATACTGTATGTGTATGTGTGTGTGTGTGTACACGCAAAAGAGTTAGAGGCTGGCGTTCCACTGGAGTTTTGCTGTTCTAGTTCTGTTCTAGTCTGTCCCTATTGGCTCACCTGTTCTCCTACTACGCCCCTATTGGCTCACCTGTTCTCCTACTACGCCCCTATTGGCTCACCTGTTCTCCTACTACGCCCCTATTGGCTCTTCTGTTCTCCCATTACGTCCCTATTGGCTCTTCTGTTCTTCTACTACGCCCCTATTGGCTCACCTGTTCTCCTACTACGCCCCTATTGGCTCTCCTGTTCTCCTACTACGCCCCTATTGGCTCTTCTGTTCTCCTACTACGCCCCTATTGTGCCAAATGTGATTTCCAAAGGTGCTGCTATGTGAGACGTGCCATAGCTGGTATAATACATCATCATAAGGTGTGTGTGTGTGTGTGTGTGCTATGTGAGACGTGCCATAGCTGGTATAATACATCATCATAAGGTGTGTGTGTGTGTGTGTGTGTGTGTGTGTGTGTGTGTGTGTGTGTGTGTGTGCTATGTGAGACGTGCCATAGCTGGTATAATACATCATCATAAGGTGTGTGTGTGTGTGTGTGTGTGTGTGTGTGTGTGTATGTGAGACGTGCCATAGCTGGTATAATACATCATCATGTGTGTGTGTGTGTGTGTGTGTGTGTGTGTGTGTGTGTGCTATGTGAGACGTGCCATAGCTGGTATAATACATCATCATAAGGTGTGTGTGTGTGTGTGTGTGTGTGTGTGTGTGTGATGCTATGTGAGACGTGCCATAGCTGGTATAATACATCATCATAAGGTGTGTGTGTGTGTGTGTGTGTGTGTGTGCTATGTGAGACGTGCCATAGCTGGTATAATACATCATCATAAGGTGTGTGTGTGTGTGTGTGTGTGTGTGTGTGTGTGTGTGTGTATGTGTGTGCTATGTGAGACGTGCCATAGCTGGTATAATACATCATCATAAGTGTGTGTGTGTGTGTGTGTGTGTGTGTGTGTGCTATGTGAGACGTGCCATAGCTGGTATAATACATCATCATAAGGTGTGTGTGTGTGTGTGTGTGTGTGTGTGTGTTTATGTGTGTGCTATGTGAGACGTGCCATAGCTGGTATAATACAACATTATCATAAGCATCCATCTGCTCTCAGTGTGTGTGTGTGTGTGTGTGTGTGTGTGTGTGCTATGTGAGACGTGCCATAGCTGGTATAATACCTCATCATGTGTGTGTGTGTGTGTGTGTGTGTGTGTGTGTGTGTGTGTGTGTGCTATGTGAGACGTGCCATAGCTGGTATAATACATCATCATGTGTGTGTGTGTGTGTGTGTGTGTGTGTGTGTGTGTGTGTGTGCTATGTGAGACGTGCCATAGCTGGTATAATACATCATCATAAGGTGTGTGTATGTGTGTGTGTGTGTGTGTGTGTGTGTGTGTGTGTGTGTGTGCTATGTGAGACGTGCCATAGCTGGTATAATACCTCATCATGTGTGTGTGTGTGTGTGTGTGTGTGTGTGTGTGTGTGTGTGTGTGCTCTATGTGAGACGTGCCATAGCTGGTGAAATAGAGGACAGCCAAAGAACCAGCGAGCAAAGAGAACAGTGGAGTTTGGGATTATGAGAACCAGCCCACCTACCTACCTACACTGACACACACAGACAGACAGAGACAGACACACACACACACAGATAGACACACACATACAGACACACAGACAGACAGACACAAACATACAGACACACATACAGACACACACACACACACACACGTAGCCGGTGGCGGACCGCACACGGGTCTCGAACCCACCACCCCGCAAGCTACAAACTCCCGGCGTGGGAGTGGAACGCTCTAACCAACTGAGCTAAAAGCCCGAGCTTCTAACTCAGCGTGTTAGAAGCGCCCATGGAATTGACCCTTCGCTAAGCCCCGCCCCCTTAGTTACTGTTGTCAGGCCTGACAAACTAACCAAAAACGTAACTTGCGTCCATAGGAATGAATGCAAAACATAGCCTCAAACAATGGCTCTTCAGAGATAAACCGCAAGTGATTAACAAATTCTAATAGAATGTAATGATTGATAAAAAGGTCTACTTTGAGCAGCTTGCAGCAGTTTAAATGGAAATTTGTTGAATTCATATAATAACAGACCTGACGTTACTGTCACCATATAACACCACAGCACAATCAACCAGCACAAAACTCCATCAAGGCATCTTAAAACGAAGACCAATCAACTTACAAATTATGGACTATTTATCCTTCCTCCTAATACTGCCGTAAGTAAACAGTTTAACTGTGCCAAAACAGATAATATATCCTGTAATTGTCTGCAAATATTACGCTAGCCAACATGCTAAAAACGTCTAACGTTGCAGGAGGCACATAGAGGCAGGCTTTAGACCCATTTTGCTATTGCTAAATGTCCGTGACAAAATCTAACAAACTAAGTTAAGTTGTTTTGAGCTATGTGATTGATTTGTTAGAGTTAAACTGTTGGTGTGCCTTTGTAGTGCTGGATTACAGATGAGAAATCTTTGGACATACGGTGCTGAAACTCGCTAGCATGTTAGCAGCAGCAAACTTTTTAAACTATTGTAAAGCTTATCTGGCCACTATGTTTTCCACTTGGTCTATCACAGACATCACTTATTCAACCAAGGACGTAGCTACGATGTCTTTTGGGGTAAAGGAAAGGCTAAAGAGCATTTTCCCTGTCAAGTTTGAACGACGCATGCTGCATTTTTTGCCGACGCCATAGGCATAACATTGTAGAATATTGCCGCTACTCAAATGTTTGACAGGCCAGGGCTCTTTAGTTACCGTTGCTATATGTAGGATTGGTCAGTTGCCGTTGTTGGGAGGGGCTTAGCGAAGGGTCAATTGGGTGATGAGGATTTACACACTACCACCGAGCTAGCCGCGCTAGCTGGCCTCCGTTACACACACACAGACAGACAGACAGACAGACAGACAGCACACACACACACACACACACACCTCAGCCTCTTGGTACTCCTCTCCTGGCAGGGAGTGTGAAGCCATCATAGTTAATGTTCTAGTCCAGAGAACTTTATCATCATAGAGGATCCGTCCCAACTGCAGCGATCCTGCGGACACACACACACACATCATAGTTAATGTTTTAGTCCAGAGAACTTTATCATCATAGAGGATCCGTCCCAACTGCAGCGATCCTGCGGACACACACACACACACACACACACACACACACACACACATCATAGTTAATGTTTTAGTCCAGAGAACTTTATCATCATAGAGGATCCGTCCCAACTGCAGCGATCCTGCGGACACACACACACACACACACACACACACAGTTAACTTAAGTCCAGAGAACTTTATCATAGAGGATCCGTCCTGCTGACACACATCACTCACTCTCACACACGCACACACACTCACTCACACACCATGGTTATGTTTTAGTCCAGAGAACTTTTATCATCATAAGACGGATCCTGCAGACGGAGACACACACACACACAGATCATTCCCCACACTTTATTTCTCTGGGTTGTGCATTAAGCCGGTGGAGCCACAGTTCTCTCTCTGTGGACACACACACACACACACACACACACACACAGAGAGATCACAGTTCTCTCTCTCTCTCTGTGGTATCGAATAGCAGTTGGGTATTTATAGAGGGGCGAATTAATAGTAGAGATATTATGGGGAGCGATAAAGGTCACCACCCTGGGCATGTTGTGTTCACTTGGCGACTTTACACACAATCCGTGTTTTTGTGAAATCGGGGTCATCAAAAGAGTCAGAAAGTCGAGAGACTGGCTTGCGGGGTTAATTTTACAGTTTGACCGGAAATTACTCATTTTCTGCCTCGTGCTTTAGAGGACTGCTGCAAGTTAACGTTAGCTCGAGAGCTTATCGGTCAGTCAGTCGCCGTTTCTCCGGTTCTCGACTTGGCTTGTCTGCTGCAAACTCACACAAGAGAAGACTAACTCTCTCTCTCTCCCTCGGTGTTTGAATGTGCATTCACGCCCTTAAACGCTCGGAAACATTGAATAGTATCGCCACACAACTGAAACTTTTCTCCCCATGTTTGTGTGTGTCGACGAACGAACTTGTGTCGTTCTTCATGATATACTAGTCTAAAGATTGACACTGGGAACAATCAGGTTAAGAAACTAAATCGTTGACATCGATAGACCACAGTAGGTTGCAGAATTTAGAATCCGAATTTAGAATGGTGGAACTGGGCGCCATGTTCCTGCCCAGAAGCCCCAGCCGTGGCTAATGCTAAAGCTAATGTTAGCTAGCCCTGCTGCGGCAGCAGGAAGGAAAGACTCCGAAATGGAGGTAAATGTTTGTTGACACAAGAGGCTTCGTTAGCCTCCGCAAACAACAGCGTTTACCACAGCCAACTGCCATATATGTTGCTAAAATCAAAATAGGATTATTATTTTCCTCTTTGTGAAATCCCGTCCTGTCCCTTTAATTGTTATAAAAACCTGCCCACTACCGTCTATCAATCAATCTCGGGACAGCTGCCTCTCCCTCCCCAACGCCACTAGCGCCATTCGCACTTCTACAAAAGATGATTAAAAAACTGGGCCTTGCTCCTGCTCCTCATCCTTCGTTTCCCAGAAAATCGCCTTATGCTAAAGGCCGCCCGTAACACACACATCACTATTTCTCTACGCCTTTCTCCACACATATTACGCCTCACTGCATCCCATGTGCCTGCGCGCCTACGGCATTTTTGTGTGTGGCTCAGATTGCTTGATTGATAGGGAACGGAAAAAGAAGATTTTGAGTGACAGCTTACCTTAGTGCCAATCTTCGTCACAATGACAAGCGGCTGCTGCAATGGGGACCCGCAGTTGTCGTGTGTCGTCACCACGTAAACTCACGCAGGCGAGCTAGCTCATGAATAATCATGAGGGGGGAGGAGCTATGACGTTTCGGCGGCACGGGCTGGGTGACGCCCCCAGAGGTTTGAGCGGAAGAGCACGAGCAGCCGTTTGAAATATTCAGCACGCGCATTCTTGTGCAGCGGACAATCATGCTCACCCTACCGTGCTGAATCAAATATCACATTTACTGTTCGAGATTACAGAGTTTTTGTTTTGTTTTTTAATCAGTGTATCCCAAATTTGTCAGAGTTTTTCAACAAAGTAGCTTACAGTAGCCTATAATTGTTTAATTGTTTTATATATTGGTTCGAGATTACATTTGATTTTTTTTTTTAAATTAGTGTTTCCCAAATTTGTTGGAGTTATAAAGTACGCTACAGTGTAATTTTTTAATATATTGGTTTTATAACAGTTAAGCTATTCAGATATTTGTGTAGCCTATGAAGTTGCTCCAAGCAGAGCACAGTTTGATAACCACAGTCATGTAATAAAACAAAGCACAACACTTGAGAAGTGGCAGCCACAAAAATATTTATTTTACATTTATCTCACCAACACAGTGAATCAAGAGAACAGGAGTTGGGCTGGAGAGATGTGCAAAAGCTTATTTATCTCATTAACACTGTCTGTGAATGAAGAGAACAGGAGTTGGACTGTGTGTGTGCAAAAGCTCATTTAGCCTTTTCTGATTACAGGTCAACAAAGGGTCCCTTATTACACACACACACACACACACACACACATGCCCACATTGATCACACACACACACACACACACACACACACACACACACACACACACACACACACACATTGCCACATATACATACACACACACACACACACACACACACACACACACACACACACACACACACATATCTGTCATCTGGTGCAGTGAATAGTCTATAAACATAACCTACATGCTGTGCAGTATGAGTTTATGTTCTTAAACACACACACACACACACACACATCTGTCATCTGGTGCAGACACACACTGCAGTATCTGTATTTATTTGGTGGAGGCCTCATCAAGTGTGGGTTCTGGAACAGAAGAAAAGAGTTACTAACATCAATGAGCTGCAGTTAGAGGCTGTGCTTAGTGTGTGTGTGTGTGTGTGTGTGTGTGTGTGTGTGTGTGTGTGTGTGTGTGTGTGTGGGTTCTGGAACAGAAGAAAAGAGTTACTAACATCAATGAGCTGCAGTTAGAGGCTGTGCTTAGTGTGTGTGTGTGTGTGTGTGTGTGGGTTCTGGAACAGAAGAAAAGAGTTACTAACATCAATGAGCTGCAGTTAGAGGCTGTGCTTAGTGTGTGTGTGTGTGTGTGTGTGTGTGTGTGTGTGGGTTCTGGAACAGAAGAAAAGAGTTACAAACATCAATAAGCTGCAGTTAGAGGCTGTGCTTAGTGTGGTTAGTGTGTGTGTGTGTGTGTGTGTGGGTTCTGGAACAGAAGAAAAGAGTTACTAACATCAATGAGCTGCAGTTAGAGGCTGTGCTTAGTGTGTGTGTGTGTGTGTGTGTGTGTGTGTGTGGCTTCTGGAAAAGAAGAAAAGAGTTACTAACATCAATGAGCTGCAGTTAGAGGCTGTGCTTAGTGTGTGTGTGTGTGTTTAGAGTTTAGTTTAATTTAGTTTAGAGTAGTGTGTGTGTGTGTGTGTGTGTGTGTGTGTGTTGAGTGTGTAGCTGAGTGGTGTGTGTGTGTGTGTGTGTGTAGCTGAGTGGCGTGTGTGTGTGTGTGTGTGTGTGTGTGTGTGTGTGTGTGTGTAGCTGAGTGGCAGCAACTTACCAGGAAAGTGGAATTCTGGGAACTGAGAAAGGTCGTGACCCCCGTAGAGACGCTGCAGTTTGGCTTCTTCCTCTGCTACACGCTTCTGGAACTCAACCGCCATCAGCACTCCCTCAGACGACCTACACACACACACACACACACACACACACACACACACACACACACACCTTCAGATGACACACACTCATTAACTCACCTTCTTCTGACCTTCTCACACACACACACACACACACACACACACACTGGAGGCTATGTTGAGTTCTATAGGAGATGGACGCTATGTTGAGTTCCATATAGTGGAGATGGAGGCTATGTTGAGTTCTATAGTGGAGATGGAGGCTATGTTGAGTTCATATAGTGGAGATGGAGGCTATGTTGAGTTCTATAGTGGAGATGGAGGCTATGTTGAGTTCCACATAGTGGAGATGGAGGCTATGTTGAGTTCTATAGGAGATGGAGGCTATGTTGAGTTCCACATAGTGGAGATGGAGGCTATGTTGAGTTCTATAGGAGATGGAGGCTATGTTGAGTTCATATAGTGGAGATGGAGACTATGTTGAGTTCCATATAGTGGAGATGGAGGCTATGTTGAGTTCCATAGTGGAGATGGAGGCTATGTTGAGTTCATATAGTGGAGATGGAGGCTATGTTGAGTTCATATAGTGGAGATGGAGACTATGTTGAGTTCATATAGTGGAGATGGAGGCTATGTTGAGTTCCATAGTGAGATGGAGGCTATGTTGAGTTCTATAGGAGATGGAGGCTATGTTGAGTTCATATAGTGGAGATGGAGGCTATGTTGAGTTCTATGAGTGGAGTATGTTGAGTTCTATAGGGATGGAGCTATGTTGAGTTCTATAGTGGAGATGGAGGCTATGTTGAGTTCTATAGTGGAGATGGAGGCTATGTTGAGTTCTATAGGAGATGGAGGCTATGTTGAGTTCACATAGGAGATGGAAGCTATGTTGAGTTCTATAGGAGATGGAGGCTATGTTGAGTTCCATGGAGATGAGGCTATGTTGAGTTCTATAGGAGATGGAGGCTATGTTGAGTTCCATATAGTGGAGATGGAGGCTATGTTGAGTTCTATAGTGGAGATGGAGGCTATGTTGAGTTCCATATAGTGGAGATGGAGGCTATGTTGAGTTCTATAGTGGAGATGGAGGCTATGTTGAGTTCCACATAGTGGAGATGGAGGCTATGTTGAGTTCTATAGTGGAGATGGAGGCTTGTTATTCTAGGAGATGAGCTATGTTGAGTTCATATAGTGGAGATGGAGGCTATGTTGAGTTCTATAGGAGATGGAGGCTATGTTGAGTTCATATAGTGGAGATGGAGGCTATGTTGAGTTCCATAGGAGATGGAGGCTATGTTGAGTTCATATAGTGGAGATGGAGGCTATGTTGAGTTCCATAGGAGATGGAGGCTATGTTGAGTTCTATAGGAGATGGAGGCTATGTTGAGTTCATATAGTGGAGATGGAGGCTATGTTGAGTTCCATAGTGGAGATGGAGGCTATGTTGAGTTCTATAGGAGATGGAGGCTATGTTGAGTTCCATATAGTGGAGATGGAGGCTATGTTGAGTTCTATAGGAGATGGAGGCTATGTTGAGTTCTATAGTGGAGATGGAGGCTATGTTGAGTTCTATAGTGGAGATGGAGGCTATGTTGAGTTCTATAGGAGATGGAGGCTATGTTGAGTTCATATAGTGGAGATGGAGGCTATGTTGAGTTCCATAGGGAGATGGAGGCTATGTTGAGTTCTATAGTGGAGATGGAGGCTATGTTGAGTTCTATAGTGAGATGGAGGCTATGTTGAGTTCATATAGTGGAGATGGAGACTATGTTGAGTTCTATGGAGGCTGGAGACTATGTTGGAGTTCCATATAGTGGAGATGGAGGCTATGTTGAGTTCCATATAGTGGACATGGAGAACATGTTGAGTTCTATAGGAGATGGAGGCTATGTTGGGTTCTATAGGAGATGGAGGTATGTTGTTGAGTTCTATAGTGGAAATGGAGACTATGTTGAGTTCTATAGGAGATGGGAGCTATGTTGAGTTCATATAGTGGAGATGGAGGCTATGTTGAGTTCACGGAACTGGTGATGGACGCTATGTTGAGTTCCATAGGAGATGGAGGCTATGTTGAGTTCTATAGGAGATGGAGGCTATGTTGAGTTCATATAGTGGAGATGGAGGCTATGTTGAGTTCTATAGGAGATGGAGGCTATGTTGAGTTCTATAGTGGAGATGGAGGCTATGTTGAGTTCTATAGGAGATGGAGGCTATGTTGAGTTCATATAGTGGAGATGGAGGCTATGTTGAGTTCCATATAGTGGAGATGGAGGCTATGTTGAGTTCTATAGGAGATGGAGGCTATGTTGAGTTCTATAGTGGAGATGGAGGCTATGTTGAGTTCCATATAGTGGAGATGGAGGCTATGTTGAGTTCCATATAGTGGAGATGGAGGCTATGTTGAGTTCTATAGTGGAGATGGAGGCTATGTTGAGTTCATATAGTGAGATGGAGGCTATGTTGAGTTCTATAGTGGAGATGGAGGCTATGTTGAGTTCTATAGTGGAGATGGAGGCTATGTTGAGTTCTATAGTGGAGATGGAGGCTATGTTGAGTTCCATATAGTGGAGATGGAGGCTATGTTGAGTTCCATAGGAGATGGAGGCTATGTTGAGTTCTATAGGAGATGGAGGCTATGTTGAGTTCTATAGGAGATGGAGGCTATGTTGAGTTCTATAGGAGATGGAGGCTATGTTGAGTTCCATATAGTGGAGATGGAGGCTATGTTGAGTTCTATAGGAGATGGAGGCTATGTTGAGTTCATATAGTGGAGATGGAGGCTATGTTGAGTTCTATAGGAGATGGAGGCTATGTTGAGTTCTATAGGAGATGGAGGCTATGTTGAGTTCATATAGTGGAGATGGAGGCTATGTTGAGTTCTATAGGAGATGGAGGCTATGTTGAGTTCATATAGTGGAGATGGAGGCTATGTTGAGTTCTATATGGAGATGGAGGCTATGTTGAGTTCATATAGTGGAGATGGAGGCTATGTTGAGTTCCATAGGAGATGGAGGCTATGTTGAGTTCTATAGGAGATGGAGGCTATGTTGAGTTCCATATAGTGGAGATGGAGGCTATGTTGAGTTCTATAGTGGAGATGGAGGCTATGTTGAGTTCATATAGTGGAGATGGAGGCTATGTTGAGTTCTATAGTGGAGATGGAGGCTATGTTGAGTTCCATATAGTGGAGATGGAGGCTATGTTGAGTTCTATAGTGGAGATGGAGGCTATGTTGAGTTCATATAGTGGAGATGGAGGCTATGTTGAGTTCCATATAGTGGAGATGGAGGCTATGTTGAGTTCATATAGTGGAGATGGAGGCTATGTTGAGTTCCATATAGTGGAGATGGAGGCTATGTTGAGTTCATATAGTGGAGATGGAGGCTATGTTGAGTTCTATGGGATGAGCTATGTTGAGTTCTATAGGAGATGGAGGCTATGTTGAGTTCTATAGGAGATGGAGGCTATGTTGAGTTCCATATAGTGGAGATGGAGGCTATGTTGAGTTCTATAGTGGAGATGGAGGCTATGTTGAGTTCCATATAGTGGAGATGGAGGCTATGTTGAGTTCTATAGGGATGGAGGCTATGTTGAGTTCTAGGAGATGGAGGCTATGTTGAGTTCATATAGTGGAGATGGAGGCTATGTTGAGTTCTATAGGGAGATGGAGGCTATGTTGAGTTCATAGGAGATGGAGGCTATGTTGAGTTCTATAGGAGATGGAGGCTATGTTGAGTTCTAGTAGGAGATGGAGGCTATGTTGAGTTCTATAGTGGAGATGGAGGCTATGTTGAGTTCATATAGTGGAGATGGAGGCTATGTTGAGTTCTATAGTGGAGATGGAGGCTATGTTGAGTTCTATAGGAGATGGAGGCTATGTTGAGTTCTATAGGAGATGGAGGCTATGTTGAGTTCTATAGGAGATGGAGGCTATGTTGAGTTCTATAGTGGAGATGGAGGCTATGTTGAGTTCCATAGTGGAGATGGAGGCTATGTTGAGTTCATCATAGTGGAGAGGGAGGCTATGTTGAGTTCTATAGGAGATGGAGGCTATGTTGAGTTCATATAGTGGAGATGGAGGCTATGTTGAGTTCTATAGTGGAGATGGAGGCTATGTTGAGTTCTATAGTGGAGATGGAGGCTATGTTGAGTTCCACATAGTGGAGATGGAGGCTATGTTGAGTTCTATAGTGGAGATGGAGGCTATGTTGAGTTCTATAGGAGATGGAGGCTATGTTGAGTTCCATATAGTGGAGATGGAGGCTATGTTGAGTTCATATAGTGGAGATGGAGGCTATGTTGAGTTCATATAGTGGAGATGGAGGCTATGTTGAGTTCTATAGTGGAGATGGAGGCTATGTTGAGTTCTATAGTGGAGATGGAGGCTATGTTGAGTTCATATAGTGGAGATGGAGGCTATGTTGAGTTCTATAGTGGAGATGGAGGCTATGTTGAGTTCATATAGTGGAGATGGAGGCTATGTTGAGTTCTATAGTGGAGATGGAGGCTATGTTGAGTTCATATAGTGGAGATGGAGGCTATGTTGAGTTCCATAGGAGATGGAGGCTATGTTGAGTTCATATAGTGGAGATGGAGGCTATGTTGAGTTCATATAGTGGAGATGGAGGCTATGTTGAGTTCAT
>JAODXP020000031.1:27528321-27529994 GCA_027497455.2 Sardinella longiceps
GTTCAATGGAGCTGAAAGGGAGGGTTCTACAGGAGTTCTAGAGTCCACAGGAGGGGGGAGGGAGGGTTCTACAGGAGTTCTAGAGTCCACAGCAGAGGCAGGGGAGGATTCTAACGGTGTTCTAGAGTTTACAGCAGAGGCAGGGGAGGGTTCTAAAGGTGTTCTAGAGTCCACAGCAGAGGCAGGGGAGGGTTCTAAAGAGGTTCTTAAGTCTTCTGAAGGAGGGGGAGGGGAAGTGTTTGGGGTCAGTTCTGATGGGATAGGACTCTTTCTCACAATGATACCTGCAGATGCAGATTCAGCTTCTGTTGGTTCCAGAGGAGCACTGGCTGTGGTGGTCAGTGATTCTGCAGTGGACTCAAGACTGGTCAATGGTTCTGCAGTGGACTCAAGACTGGTCAATGGTTCTATAATGGACTCCAGTGCAGGACTGGTCAGTGGTTCTGTGTGTCGTGGGGCAGTAGGAGGGGAAGTTCATTTGTGGAAGGGGGTGGGGCCACATCACAGCCCTCTGCAGAGATTGGTCTCTCGGCGGGGGTGGGTGGGGCCACATCACAGCCCTCTGCAGGGATTGGCCTCTCAGCATGGGTGGGCGTGGCTGTTGCTGCTGCAGGGGGTGTGGCCACTGCAGATCCTAGCCCACCAGTCCCAGAAGCCCTTGCTGCTGGTGGTGTGTGTGTGGACACTGAAGCAGGCGGTGTGTGTGTGGAGGAAGGCTCTGGAGCGGGTGGAAGAGGAGGAGTGGAGGCAGCAGAGGGCAGAACTGGAGGTTTCATTCCCAAAGAGATCAGCAGCTGGGCTACATCTAGTTTGGGTTTGGGCTTGGCCTTCTCTAGGGAGAGAGAGAGAGGGAGGGATGGAAAGAGAGAGAACAAGAGAAAGAAAGAGGGAGGGAGAGAGAACATAACGTTACGTTTGGCCATCGTTGGAGAGAGAGATAATACCACTACTGAAACTACTTGTATAAGGGTCTTGAGTGGTCTCAGAGTAGGCTTATCTAAACTATGCAGAACTCCATAATAACCACTACAATCATCAATTGAAATGTATATTTGTGTATATTTGTATATATTTGCATATACTTGTGTATATTTGTATATATTTGCATATATTTGTGTATATTTGTATATATTTGCATATACTTGTGTATATTTGTATACAGTATATTTGTGTATATTTGTTGGCCTTACATGAGAGCTGCCCTCCCTCCTCATTCACATTCCAACACAGAAACACAAACTCTAGTCACACATAGACACCCATCACACACACACACACACACACACACACACACACACACACACACACACACACACACAGACACACACACACACAAACACTCAAGGTGTGTGATGTACTGGTGTGTGTTCTCCTGACACGCACTCTCTCTCTCTCTCTCTCTCTCTCTCTCTCTCTCACTCACACACACACACACACACACACACACAGACATACACACACACACACAGAGACACACACACACACAGACACTAACACACACACACACACACACACACACACACACACACAGACGCACACAGACATACACACACACACACACAGAGACACACACACACACACAGACACTAACACACACACACACACACACACACTACACACACACTACACACACACACATACACTAACACACACACACACACACACACACACAC
>JAODXP020000031.1:27530094-27532594 GCA_027497455.2 Sardinella longiceps
ACACACACGTGCACAAAGACAGACAGACGAGACAAACACACTGGAAGCTCTGTGTGTGCTGATCCCTTTACCAGTACATTAAATATGAAGCAGATTTTCTTGCACCAGTAGGTCTATTTTTTTTGTCATATTGTCTATTTGTTTTTTTTTTTGTTTTTGTTTTTTTTTCATTATTATTCCTCTTCCCCTTTATTTTATGTCATTTTATTTTTATGTTATTGACAGTTCAGTTTTTTTTTCTATGTATGAAATGCGCTAAACTTGTCTTGCCTTACACACCCTTCCTACTTCCCTGCTCTTCCTCTAACCTGACTCCGCCAGACGGACTTGCTCCCACAATTCCATCTGGGAACCATCCGTTGAAGTAGTTTTGGTTCGTTAGTTTAGTTTTTGTTAGTTTAGTTTTGGCTGATTGGATAAGGCATCTGTCTATCACCACCTATGTTGGTGATAGACAGGCCAAATCAACCAATCAGACCAACGAAGCATATGACGTACTAACATACGTACATGTTCTTTAGACCCGCTTCTCGTTGCGCCACACCTCAACCCGCCTCAAAGCCAACACTGATTGGACGTTTGTTTGGCGAACTGCTCCAAATTCTCTTCAACGGAGAGTAGCCAGACTGAGCTGCGAGTGAAGACCTGAAGCTCATGAGATCAGTTTGGTCTCATGAGGATACTCTTACTCACTCTTCCTCTTCCTCAGTGCTCCTATTTCTGCTTTCTCATCCTCATCTCCCTCTATCCTCCTTTCCCTGTTCCTCTCTCCTTCTACTCTTCCTATGTCACCCACCTCTGTCCTCACTCTGCCTCTCATCCTTCTTCTCTTCTTCCAGCTCTTCCTTTTCTATTTCATCCTCCTCTTCCTCATCCTCCTCTTCCTCTTCCTATTTCATCTTCCTCTTCCTATTTCATCTTCCTCTTCCGCATCCTCATCTTCCTCTTCTTATTTCACCCTCCTCTTCCTCATTCTCATCTTCCCTTCCTGTTTCACCCTCTTCTTTCTCACTGACCCTCATCTTCCTCTTCCTATTTCAAACTCATCTTCCTCCTCTACATATTTCATCCTCCTCTTCCTCATTCTCATCTTCCCCTTGCTATTTCATCCTCCTCTTCCTCACTGAGCCTCATCTTCCTCTTCCTATTCCATTCTCCTCTTTCTCTCTCTGACCCTCATCTTCCTTTTCCTATCTTATCCTCCTCTTCATCACTCTCATCTTCCTCTTTTTCATCATATATCATCTTTCTGCTCCTCTCAGTCTCCTCTTTCATTTTGTGTGTGTGTGTGTGTGTGTGTGTGTGTGAGAGAGAGTATTTGTGAAAGAGAAAGAGATAGAGAGAAGAAAGAGAAAGAGAGTGTGCTTGTGTGTGTGTCTATCTATGTGTGTGTGTGTGTGTGTGTGTGTGTGTGTGTAACTGCGGGCCGATAACATGCCTTTGCCTGCAGGGGCCCTTTCTACACAGCTTCTGATCATTTCTCAAAAGCCATTAGACCACGCAGAGATGCTGCAAGGCACACACACACACACACACACACACACACACACACACACACACAACACACACACACACACACACTCACACACACACACATTCATGCTCATACATACAGATGCACACATCTAATATGTTATACACAGACACACAAGGTCTTCAATAGCAAGTTTAAACCTGTGTAAGAATGTCAGGAATGACATTTCTCAAAGTCAACGCTAGCTAACATATCAAACTCATCAGCATGGCTTTTCTCTGTCATCCATGATGACACACACACACACACACACACACACACACACACACACACACACACACACACACACACACACACACACACACACACACACACACACACACACACACACACACACACACACACAAACACACACACACACACACACACACACACAAACACAAAGCGTGTGAAGACCTCATTAGTGGTCCTACAGTCCACACATACACACACACACACACACGCACACACACACGCACACGCACACGGCACGCACACACACACGCACACACACATACGCACACACACACACACACACGCATTTGTGTGAGGGTTTTGGCCCGCTGGACCAGTAAAAGAGCTGATGGTGTCTGGTCCTGTGCCCTGGCTACATCATCAGAGGGTCTGAAACACAATACAAGCATTTCATTGGGCAGGGATGAAACGGAATAGAGACCCAAGCATTTCATTGGATGGGGTCTTGGGGATAAATTACAACATAAACCCAGGAATTTCATTGGATGGGAATGAAACAGGATAAAAACACAGAGATTTGATTGGATTGGAATGGATTGGATAACATCCAATAGGAGATGTTCATGTAGGTGACTCATATGACTTCTCACTGACACTAATATCAGTCCCATCCACAGAACAAAAGTAGCAAAAGTCTTTTGATAAATCATTTACCAGCACAAGCTTACTTGTTGAGGCAGGACTGTTGCAAAACACACCTCCTAAAACCTCAAAAGCTGCATAATTTCCTGG
>JAODXP020000031.1:27551382-27553882 GCA_027497455.2 Sardinella longiceps
CCTGTCTAAGGGAGGATAGCATTAGAGTGTGTGTGTGTGCGTGTGTGTGTGTGTCACCCCATACTGCCAGCACTCAGGATTCAATAGGACCTGTCTAAGGGAGGATAGCATTATAGTGTGTGTGTGTGTGTGTGTGTGTGTGAGTGTGTGTGTGTGCGTGTGTCACCCCAGCACTCAGGATTCAATAGGGCCTGTCTGTAGGTGGGGGGTATAGCATTAAGTGTGTGTGTGTGTGTTTACCTGACTGAGGGCCATAATGTGCCCAGCTCTTCAGAGTACTGCGTATCAAAGTGCTCCAGCACCTGCTGACAAACCCTCCGCCGGGGCAACTGTAGAGGACAGGACCAGACAGAGAGAGAGAGAGAGAGACAGAGAGAGAGAGTAGTCACACAGCTGAGACCAGATACAGAGAGAGGGCCACACAGCTGAGACTGTTCATACAACACTATCTGACGTCCTAGATAAGACACAGAGATATGGCCAGACAACTGGGTGAAATGATAGCCTACTCCTCTACACTGCTGAGCCTACCACAGGAACTGGGGGTGTCGTTTTGTACCGTGTGCTTGTCTGTTTACATTGTGAACTTTTGCTACAGTAGGCAGTAACATTACAGCAGTCTGTCATTCCGAGTCTTGGGGGTGTGATATCGCTTCGCTTGAGCCTTCTTACTACATCAAACCTGTGTTATTTTCCCATATGTAACGTTAACGTTAGCCAGATAGAGATAGAGGGCCAGCCAACTGACTGAAATGATAGCCAGTCCTCTACACTACCACATGGTGTCATTTTGTACCGTGTGCTTGTCTGTTTATATTGTGAACTTTTGAAATATTGTCTCAGTTGGTCAAATAGTAACCAATCAAGAGTCTTTGGGGAAAAAAATTGGCTTCATGAGGGGTCCCCGGCCAATAAAGTTTGAGAACCCCTGGTCTACAGTAGGCAGTAGCAGTTTGCCATTCAGAGTCTGCATGGGAGCGTGTGCGATATTGTCGGTTCGCCTCGGAGGAGCCTTGTTGTTACCACCTCGAACCTGTATTATTTTTCTTCATAATGTACGCCGTGTTGTTCATTCTCCCTGATTTTAATCAAAAGTGACTTGTCACAAACTTACCTGCTTGTTTGAGCCGTTATCTCGCCCTCCATGCTGCTCGGCATCACTTTCTTCATGTAAAGTTGCATCGGAACGCGTTGATTCAAAGCGACCAGCTATAAGACGGAAACGCACTTGCCCAAAACTACGGACGACGGAACTCTCTGTAGACACAGCATTGGCACTGCGTGTATAACATCTTTTATTTGATTTATTCAATACGAGTCAGCCGTGTTTACTGTATTTATGAATGTCAGCAGAGATGTCAGTCAGAGTTCCGTCTTCAATATTCGACCGTCAGCTCCCATGACCTTAAAACAAGAGTTCCGCTTCCTGGCATTTATATTCAGCAACATCCCAACCAGCGCAAACTTACGAATAATTTTCTTTTCTCTATCAAATTCTTAAAAACAAGTTTTACCCATTTTAATTCCATCAAGTAAACACACAAACCAGTCGTTATTAAAGAATGTGTCTGTATTTAATATACAAAATACACTGAATAAAATATGACCATAATAAAATCTAACTGTATAAACTCTGTATGTGTGTGTGTGTAAATATCTACCCATTGAAGCAGAATAAAGCGTAAACAAGCGGTTATCTAAATGGCCTCATCAGCAACAGCAGCAGCAGCAGGCTCACCATAGCTTCCTCCAGTCAAATGAAGAAGAGACCCACAGCTACAGGGCGATTGAGACAAAAATAGACTCCAGAATAATTGTGTTATAATAAGAATTAGTTTGATAATCCATAAAGTGGATAGTCTGATGGATAGTGTGTGCCTACAGTAGTGTTATAAAGAGTAATTATGTTGAAGTACAAGCCCTTCCCTGTAGGGGGCGCAGTCTCAGTATCAGGATCCACTCTGATGCCATGACATCATTTGTGCTGGGTTTATTCTGCTTCTCATTGGTCCAAAGCTACGGAGCTCCGCCTATTTTATTTGGATTCACAGTGCTCCTAATTGGTCATTGGGCTGTTCAATCAGATGTAGTGATGCATTACTGGTCAACTCAGTCTTGTCCAATCAGATGTAGTGATGCATTACTGGTCAACTCAGTCTTGTCCAATCAGATGTAGTGATGCATTACTGGTCAACTCAGTCTTGTCCAATCAGATGTAGTGATACATTACTGGTCAACTCCGGCAATGTAGTGATGTATGCAGTGTGGGCTACTAAGAGTCAGAGAGAGAGAGAGAGAGACTGAATGAGTGCGGAATTCGGTTACATCACACACACACAGTCTGGAGTATCTCTCTCCCAGGCAGCACAGTCTACATATGTGTCCCATCATCACTAAGCTGGGTGTGTGTGTGTGTGTGAGTGTGTGTGTGTGTGTGGGCTGCTGCAGTGAGTGTGTGTGTGTGTGTGTGTGGAGGCTGCTGCAGTGAGTGTGTTGAGTC
>JAODXP020000031.1:27558882-27568882 GCA_027497455.2 Sardinella longiceps
TTCTAGTACACACACAGAGGGATTTGTGTGTGAGGGTGGAGATGGTTGAGGGAATATAAGCTAAGTGTGTGTGTGTGTGTGTGTGTGTGTATTGTCTAACCTCCTTTGATGCCTCTGACTGTTACCGTTATGTGTATGTGTGTGTGTGTGTGTGTTGTCTAACCTCCTTTGATGCCTCTGACTGTTGCCGTTTTTCCAGCGTTGTCCAGTCCCACCATCACCAGTGTCACTTTCCTGCACACACAAACACACACACTTGTATTGTTATTCTCTACACACACACACACACACACACACACACACACCTGCCTAGTTACTCTATGACTCCCTCTGTTGGGCACGCGCACACACACACACACACACACACACACACACACACACACACACACACTGTACTATCAAGCTACACTCTGACACAAGCTTTAGTAATCACAGATCATAACAATGTCCACCCCAATAGGAGCTTTAGGAGACCACCTCCACACTCTGTGCCTCATCACAGCTCATAGCGGTTAGTTAGCCTGCTGATGCTAACAGACTGAAGCTCAATCCCACTGAACACAATCACTCCCATGACTGCTAGCAGAAACATGCTGTCAGTTAGAGGAGGCAACAGAGACGGAAGTGCACTGAGACAGATTGGTCTGATCTAATTGGTCATATACAGACACACTCTCAAAACACGTTGCCAGGAACATTGATCAGTTCTTCTCATAGGAGTTCTTAACCTCCAAGAACCGTCTCACTGACAACACAACACACCAAGCAGATCCTCTTTCCCACAGGCTAACCTGGCGTCTGTTTCCCTACAGCAGAGTTGCTAACTAGCCTAAGTTAGCTACTATGTTGGTTGCAATGCAATTTCCCATTGCCAACTAGTAGCAACTAGCCTATGCTAACATCGGTTTCCACTAGTGTTCTCCAAAACTCTTAAACACACACACACACACACACACACACGCACACGCACAGATACTTAACTTCGGCACTTTCGCCGAAAGGACATGAAGCGTATGATCCACGACACAGTCCTCTGTAGCCACGAGCCCTTCATCAGGGCAGCGAAGCAGACAGAACCAGCACACACATCTCTACACACACACACACACACTCTCTATGGCCACCTCGCTATCCTCTAGCCTTTAGCGACACACACACACACAGGCCTGGACGGCCCCATCTGTCGAGATTAGCTGGGGATTTTTCCTGAGCCGATCAGAGGGGGGGAGCAGGAACACACACACACACACACACCGCACACACACACACACACACACACACACTCCTCTCAGGTCTTCAGGGTGTCTGGAGCATCTGTTCAATGCCATGACACAGCCTAATAAACACACAAAACAATGGCAGCACACTCACACACGCAAAGCACCACACACTCTCACACACCAACACACACACACACACTCACATACACATGCATATCAAAATAAAGAACCACACACACACATATGAAAATAAAGCACCACAGCTAACAGAAGAGGGACTACAAATCACCACTGAGCAACACACCACACACACTCACAGACACACACCGCAGCTAGCATATGGGACAAAAACACACCACTCAAGACACAAACATACAACCACACACACCAAAATAAAGCAGTGTGTGTGTGTGTGTGTGTGTGTGTGTGTGTAATTGGACTGAAGAGGTCTACATTTGTGACATTCATGCGTAGTGTGCTCGTCCTTCTGCCCAAGACTTGTCTGTGTGTATTATAAATGCTCCATGCTAGTTATTCCACTATGTACACAACTTTATAGCATCACATATGGATCACACTATGTGTGTATGTATGTGTGTGTGTGTGTGTGTGTGTGTGTAGACATGGGTTTGGTGACAATATGCTCTATGGATATGTTTTCTATATGGAGTCACTGGGTCGGGTAAGGTGTGATACAGAAGAGATTTAGCTCATGTGAATGTATGTGTTGTATATATTTGGTGCTGTATTGTCCTCGTCATATGTCCAAACTGGGTCTAAATACTGAATAGTGAGTCACAAGTGATGATGCAACTGTAGGCTACTGTAGACCAACAGCTTGACTAACTCTTGAGTCCCTACATGGGCTAACCAGCTGATGACCTCATCTGGGTCACACAGAACCAAAACAAAATCCAATATCTAATAGTCAGTTGGTACCCCAACAAGATAGCGCCTACAGATAATGTTACATCATAGCACACACAAACACAAACACAGACACACACACACTCACTCACCTGGCAGGCTCTCGCCAGCGCTTCAACCAGTTGCAGCAGTTCGCCATGAGACTGAACATAATATCAGTCCCAGCTGTGGATGTGAACCGGGTTTTCCTCTCTCACTCTTCAACACACCTCCAGCTCAGCCCTCGGCGCTGCCTAGCCGCTTACACCCATCCAGGGCTCTTCAATCCCGGACCCGTGTGGTGGCTTTAGCCGCTCGCTGTCCTCCACCTACGGCCCCGCAACACACTCAGGCGCAGTCATGTTTCTAAGGATTTGTCACTTTCTAACTAACGTTAGGCCTAAATGCAAGCAGGGTTGGGGCAAAGAGAACACTATAACGGTATAGATAGTTGACAACGCTGTATGTTCTTGGCGTTTAGCACCATCCCGGTTTCAAAGGAGTTGTCAAAACCAACTGGAGCCGCTAAACTCACTGATGTTCGCTATCACGGTAAACTACAGAGCCATTTAAAGAGCTCCGGCTAACTGGACTAAGCTACCTTGCGGCTAGCCTAGCTAGCGGTAACCCAAGTTAACGGTTCTGGTATATTTCATTCTTGACTAAAGTAACAAATTCAAAAACGCACTGACTTCATGGTCGTAACTTAAGTGTTTACAGTTTTTCGTCTTTGACCAATAACGATAACTTTGTAATGCAAATTATCAGATAACCGAGGAGCGTTAACCGTTAACGTTAGCTAATAACGTTAGATCTCCTTGGCTACGATAAAGCCAGATGAGTTATGCTAGCCTACTTACAAAAACATACTGACACTTTTACTCAACACGACGAGACGTGCTGAATTCGTCTTACATTGCCCATGTCCAAAATTGTAAAGAGTTGCCATTCCTGGGTCGTTAACCAACACTACTCGTTGGTTTGTATAAAGCCCGCTAGCTAACGTTATGCTTATTTGTTTATGCCATGGAGACTGGCTGCTATGGCTGCGTCTGGCTGGGCTGGGTTGCTTGTGCGCAGACTCAGACCAGAGAACGGCAGGGATTTGGGATCTTTTCTCTGGCTGAGAGAGAGCGGCATCAGTGGTCGGAGTCCTCAAAAACATCATCCATCTTTGCGTCCGTCAACACCAACCAAAACTAAGCTCTTGCATAATGTATATTTCCAAATATGAGCTTTATTATTTTGGCAAAAACGTCTTATAGAAACCCTTCCCCCTCCAATCATACACCATACAAACTCTTCATTTTTGTACATAGTTAAGAATAAAAAAAAAGAATATGAATAAATTAAATAAAGCTGTTATTATTGAATCAAACATCTTTACAGTTTCTTTTTTAAACTTATTTTTTTCCTTTACAAAGGACAAACTCTTTTCACCTATGTAACCAGGCAGGCTAGTCACTGACACTGACTACCATCTTCAGAGGGAAACTGCCCACAGCTGAATGCCAGTCCAGGCCTGTTTGAGAGTGGAGCTAAAAACGTGTGTGTGTGTGTGTGTGTGTGTGTGTCAACTCCGTAAAGCTGAGTCCATGGAACTACCCCCCGACTCGGCCGGCCCAACCCATCCCACAGTCGGACCTCATAAGGCCTGAGCACCAGGTATGTGGAACTGGAACTGGTGACCATAGTAACATGAGCGGAATAGGAATATGGAGCTGAACTGATGACTGTAAAAACAAAATAACATGAGTGGACTCAGTGGATCAATGTGGAACTGATCGGATGACAATAACAACATGAGTGGACTAGGAAGGAGAAAGTGAGCTGATGACCGTAAAAACACAGGTGGACTATCACTGTGAAATTGAGCTGATGACCGTAAAAACACAGGTGGACTATCACTGTGAAATTGAGTTGATGACAATAACATGGGTGAACTATCACTGTGAAATTGAGTTGATGACAATAACATGGGTGGACTATCACTGTGAAATTGAGTTGATGACATGACAATAACATTGTGGGGCTCAACTGATGACCGTAATAACACAATAATAACATGAGTGGACTATCCTTGTGGAGCTCAACTGATGACCGTAATAACACAATAATAACATGAGTGGACTATCCTTGTAGAACTGAATTGATGACGATAACAACATGAGTGGACTAAGTAGGAGAAAGTGATCTGATGACGATATAAACATGAGTGGACTATCATGGAGGAACTGAACTGATGACCATAATAAACTGACTGTCGGTGTGAAAATGGCGTCCATTTCCCAAAGGCATAGTCGCTAGCCAGTTAGCAATTTAGTTAGCTGGCAATTGGGAGATTGCATTGCAACCAATATAGTTGGCTTTTGGGGATACGGACCCCTGAACTGATGACCATAATAATAACATGAGTGGACTATCAATGTGAAATTGAGTTGATGAAAATAATAACATGAGTTGACCATCATGTAGATGATCGTAGGCAGCGATGCCCTCTGGATTGACAGCAGACCAATAATGAAATGAACACATGGCTGTGAAGTAGGTTGACTTGATGAAGCAGATTGTTCTCAAATGCACCTGTTGGAACCCATGGGGTGAAATCCAACAGGGGTGGAAAACAACTTCTTTAGCAGGTGGGAACTGGGAATGTGCAAACATTCACTAATCAATAAACCTTACTGGGAAAACCAATGCTTCTCAAACAAAATTACCATCATCGAGAGAGTGTGTGTGTGCGTGTGTGTGTGTGTGTACAGGTAAGAGTATGGGGGCAGACCAGTGTTGTGTAAAAAACAATAATTCTAAACCATCAACAGTGCAAATCAGTTTCCTCTGGGTCTCCAGCTCAGACTGCAGACAGGAGTTCCAGAATGCAGACGTGAAGTTCCAGACTGAATGGTCTGCGAGAGTTCAGTTCCAGGGAAGATGAAGAAGCAGTTTCTCTCTGTTCCATTCTCCCTCTCAGTCTTGCTGAAAGGCATTATATTATGGACGACTATTTAAGAGTTTAGAGCAATCGTCCAGGAAGACTCTCCCAGGGTGGAGCGGAAAAGTGGCCTAACCACAGACCGAGTGCTCCGTGACTGGGGCTCAATTGATTTGAATGACAGGCCACTTGAACAAGTTTCTGACCATTTCTGCACCGGGTCTTGGGGATAGTTTCAGTATCCTGCCCTAGACTCATTCAGAGTGAGTGACTGGCCACTGAACTAGTTTCTGACCAGTTCTGCACCGGTTTGGGAGACAGATGTTAAAAAAGTCCTACTATAACCAGGGAGCTAAAAAAGACCTAAAGTGGCCTTTATTTCATGTGTTCCGAGTCTGACGGACTCATCTGATATCCATTAAAACAAGTGTAGTGATTTCCACAATGAGCGTTACCATAGCACCCACTCCAGCTGTGAGCAGGGCAGTCCTTCTGTTATTGATGAGGTCATGATCATGTGACCAGGAGCCAATCAGTTTCTTCAAGAGGCCCCAGCCCCTTTCTCCCCCACACTCCTCCCCTGCCTCTTACATCAGAGGCATAATCTCTCCCGGCGGTTCCCACACAGATCCAGAGCGCTCTTCTCCTCCTCCTCTCCTTCCTCCTCCTCCTCTTCCTCCTCTCCTCTCTTCCTCTCTTCCAGGATCTCACAGCTTCCTTCTTCTCCCGTTCACCAGCCACCTGCTCAAATCAAATCACAACACAATCATTAGATCCACCAATCCTGTCTTAAATCACAACACAATCATTAGATCCACCAATCCAGTTTCAAATCACAACACAATCATTAGATCCACCAATCCTGTCTTAAATCACAACACAATCATTAGATCCACCAATCCTGTTTTAAATCACAACACAATCATTAGATCCACCAATCCAGTTTCAAATCACAACACAATCATTAGATCCACCAATCCTGTCTTAAATCACAACACAATCATTAGATCCACCAATCCTGTCTTAAATCACAACACAATCATTAGATCCACCAATCCTGTCTTAAATCACAACACAATCATTAGATCCACCAATCCTGTTTTAAATCACAACACAATCATTAGATCCACCAATCCTGTTTTAAATCACAACACAATCATTAGATCCACCAATCCTGTTTTAAATCACAACAACAATCATTAGATCCACCAATCCTGTCTTAAATCACAACACAATCATTAGATCCACCAATCCAGTTTCAAATCACAACACAATCATTAGATCCACCAATCCAGTTTCAAATCACAACACAATCATTAGATCCACCAATCCAGTTTCAAATCACAACACAATCATTAGATCCACCAATCCAGTTTCAAATCACAACACAATCATTAGATCCACCAATCCAGTTTCAAATCACAACACAATCATTAGATCCACCAATCCTGTCTTAAATCACAACACAATCATTAGATCCACCAATCCAGTCTCAAATCACAACACAATCATTAGATCCACCAATCCTGTCTTAAATCACAACACAATCATTAGATCCACCAATCCTGTCTTAAATCACAACACAATCATTAGATCCACCAATCCTGTCTTAAATCACAACACAATCATTAGATCCACCAATCCTGTCTTAAATCACAACACAATCATTAGATCCACCAATCCTGTCTTAAATCACAACACAATCATTAGATCCACCAATCCTGTCTTAAATCACAACACAATCATTAGATCCACCAATCCTGTCTTAAATCACAACACAATCATTAGATCCACCAATCCTGTTTTAAATCACAACACAATCATTAGATCCACCAATCCAGTTTCAAATCACAACACAATCATTAGATCCACCAATCCTGTCTTAAATCACAACACAATCATTAGATCCACCAATCCTGTCTTAAATCACAACACAATCATTAGATCCACCAATCCTGTTTTAAATCACAACACACCAATCCAGTTTCAAATCACAACACAGTCATTAGATCCACCAATCCTGTTTCAAATCACAACACAATCATTAGATCCACCAATCCTGTTTCCAAATCACAACACAATCATTAGATCCACCAATCCTGTTTCAAATCACAACACAATCATTAGATCCACCAATCCTGTTTTAAATCACAACACAGTCATTAGATCCACCAATCCTGTCTTAAATCACAACACAATCATTAGATCCACCAATCCAGTTTCAAATCACAACACAGTCATTAGATCCACCAATCCTGTTTTAAATCACAACACAATCATTAGATCCACCAATCCTGTTTTAAATCACAACACAATCATTAGATCCACCAATCCTGTTTTAAATCACAACACAAGATCCACCCACAACCCTGTCTGACTTTGCTGAAAGCTGCTGATAGGCATAAAAGAATGAGAGAATTTGACACAAGGTAGACCAACTACTACTACTACTACTACAACTACTTTCTAGACAATTTAGATACTTAACATAACAACTACAATTTGTTGGGACTTTTACTGCTTTTACTTTTTTACTGACTTTTACTTTCACTGTTAATTGAATCTCCCACACTAGCCAGTAGAGGCCAGACATCAGAGCGACTCACCTTCTTCATCGGAGTCAAAGCCGAAGAGAGCGGTGCACTTCTTCAGATGTTCCTGCAGCTCCGCAGTGCTGGCCAGCGAGGTGGAACACCGCGAGCAGCGAGGCCTCTGGACTCCATCGCTAACTCCACCGCCACCGCCGCTACTGTCCCCGCTCGCCACCTCTGCTGCCGCCGCCACCGCCACCTGTCGCCCCGCCCCTGCCATCGCCATCTCCTTCCGCCGCTTGGGCATGCTGATGTACTTCTCGTCCAGGTAGGCGCAGGGCAGCGGGCGCACGAAGGGCTTGATGGCTACGTTACCGTAGGGAGACGACCCCGGTGCTGCCGACCCGTCTTTCTCCGACCCGCCAGCCGCCTCACCCTGACCCTGAGCCGACCCCTGACCCTGAACTGACCCCTGGGTCATCTTAACGCCGTGGCCGTTCACCAGGCCCCTGGACTCGCCCTGGCCAGCGCTGGAGGAGGTCGGCGACCCCAGTGACCCCACGCTGACCTCTGCCCCCCAGCCAGGCTTCACTCCTGAGTCTCCCGCAGGGTCCTGGGCTAGACTCTCCTCTCTCGCTGAGTCTGGACCAATAGGAGTAGAGGGGGTGTGGTCTTGTGAGGACGGCTCAGCGTCAGTTCGAGTAGGCGTCACAGGTGTCATTACGGGCGCTCCCCGCACCTCGCCGTTAGGTGGTGTAGGAGGGCCGTCTCTGGGGAGTAGGGTGTGTGTGAGTGTGTGTGAGTGTGTGTGTGAGTGTGTGTGTGAGGGGCGTGTGTAATGGGCGCGCTCGTGCCGGTGCAGCTCCATGTTGCTGTGAGCGGTGTGTGTGCAGCCGGAGTAGCAGCACTGCAGGCGGAGTGTGTGTGTGTGTTGATCCTTCACGTGTGTGCGCATGTCGGCCAGTGCGCGGAAGGCCTCGGGGCAGCCCTGGTGCGGGCACGGGTGGCGTAGGCTGGGGTTGCTATGGCGATGCACATGGTCGCAGTAGTGCTGGAAGGCGTTGAAGCGGCGGGTGCAGTACATGCAGCGGCCCTCGGACGTCTGGAACGCGGAGCGGAACCCTGCGGCGTCGGACGGGTGCTCCTGAAGCAGGTGACCCAACATCTGAGCACCTCGACTGGGCAGACGTGCGGAGCATCCCGACACCGGACATCCAATCAGCTCCACGGGCGACTTCACCGGCGCAGATGGCTTCGGACTCGGACTCGAGATCTCGCCAGGGGGCTTCACGGGGGTGGGCGGGGCCTCTTGCGTACTGCCCTGCTCTGATTGACCCGTGGGTAGTGATGTGGGCGGTGGCCTTATCTCTGCCTTCTGTGCTTTGCGTTTGAGTTTATTTGGCTTCACCCTGATTGGCTGCTCTGAGGCGGCTGCTGGCTGTGAGGCCACACCCATTTCCTCTGGGACACGCCCCTGGCTCTCCGAGGAGGTGTGAATGGTTGGGTGGGTGTGTGTGTGTGTGAGTGTGTGGCCTCCATCTTCCTTCCTCCTCCTCCCCCTACGCCGCTTCTCTCCCTGTGCAACAGCAGCGGCGTCTTTCCTCCGTGGGCGTAGCGGCCGACGTTCTCCGTTCTCCTCCTCCTCGTTTGGGTCCTCCTGTGGACAACATTAGCGACGTTAAATCATAATATCTCTACATTTAACAAATCTAAATAATATGTCTAATAATATTGTACTTTTTATTAAACAATACTACCTCTATTCAACCATCCGATCTAAATAATATCTACATATCATTATAATTCTAATTAAACAATAATATCTGTTAATCTATTATATCTATATGATATCTATTTATTTTATTATAATTCTACTCATTAAAAGTGAACTGATTAGAACAGATCAGAAGTCTAACTTACGTCCTCCACACGCACACGCCGTTTTCTCCTCCTGATTTTGCCGTTGGGCCGCAGCAGGTGTCGCAGGCGCTGATGTTCGCTCGTAGGGAGACTTGCGTCCGTTCCCTTGCCAGGCTGATCGGCCGCTGATGTCATCAGACCGCGTCTGAGCCTGTTCCACCTCCCCCTCTTCTTGCGGCCGAGCTTGGTCGGTGGGAGGGGCCTAAACGCAGGCGCCGGCGCGGTGCCGTTCTCTCGGGCCTCCTGGTTGCCTAGCGACGGCGGTGGCGTTTGAGCCTGCAGCTCGGCCACGTGACGGGAGAAGTGATCGTATGCATCATCAGGGTCGGCCGGAGGCTCGTCACAGAACATGCACTGGCCTGGCGACAGCATCTGATTGGTCCCCCGGTAGTGGGAGTAGGCGTGTCTCATGATGTTGCCGCCGCGGAACGCTTTATGGCAGATACGGCACGTGTGCACCAGCACGGGCGCCTCAGGAACCATGGCAACCA
>JAODXP020000031.1:27573882-27578882 GCA_027497455.2 Sardinella longiceps
TAGTTTTGTCTTCGATGGCCAGGTTAAGTGTAAGGTTAGCTTTTAGCAACATGCTCGTCCACCATATGAGCTTTGTAAACAATTTCAGACGTAGTTTTGGACTCAGTGGGAGCACTTTGTAAGATAGAACTTGGCACCCATGAGAAGTAAAAGAACGTAACAGATGTCCAGGAACGAGTTGGTGAAATATAGTGGGGTTATTTTTCTCTATGGTAACGTTGTCACACTGCAAACATGCCATGAGGAATAACATGAGAAACTGACAAGACTCAAGTGTATCTTGTGTGTGTGTGAGAGTGCATGTGCGTGCGTGTGTGAGTGTGTGTACACCACAGACAGGTGAGGTAGGCCTGCAGGAAGAACAGGTGTTGTCCGGCGCTGGGGTGTGTGTGTGTGTGTGTGTGTGTGTGTGTGTACCTGTGTGTGCAGGCGGTCGTGTTGCGCTGCCTTCCATAGGCAGGTGAGGTAGGCCTGCAGGAAGAACAGGTGCTGTCCAGCGCTGGGGTGTGTATGCGTGCATGCGTGTGTGTGTGTGTGTGTGTGTGTGTGTGTGTGCGCGTGTGTACCTGTGTGCAGGCGGTCGTGTTGCGCTGCCTTCCACAGGCAGGTGAGGTAGGCCTGCAGGAAGAACAGGTGTTGTCCAGCGCTGGGGTGTTGACTGCAGGCTCGGGCGAGAGCCATGGCCTCCTGCACACGCTCACACACCAGCAGGTAGCGCACGCGCAGCTCCAGGAACACACTCGCCTCCGAGCCCAGGAATCTGCTCACTGCAACACACACACACACACACACACACACACACACACACACACGTGCAAATGCAAATGAAAAGTCAGTGGGTTAAATATCTGTGAAACACACACCACACACACACACACACACACACACACACAGACACACCACACAGGTGCAAATGTACACATGCACACACAGAAATTCAGTGGGTTAAATATGTGTGAAACCCAGCCCATTCGACCCCTCTCACTCACTCACTCACTCACTCACACACACACTCACACACACACACACACAGACACACACACACACACACACACGTATCCATTTCCATCCCCCCCACACACACTAATAGCAACCCCCCCCCCGACACCACCTACCCTGCTCTGGGTCCTGCGTGGCCCCCTTGAGGATGCCCTGCAGTACTGCGCTGGCCCAGGGGCCTCCATCCCTCATGATCTGCCTCAGCTGCAGCAGGTACACATTCTGGTGACGCACCAAACACGCCTGACTCTCCTGTATGGGGGGGGGGGGGGGGGGGGTGGATAGAGAGAACAGAGAGGAAGAGAGAGAGAGAGAGAGAGAGAAAGACAGAGAGATTAATAGAGAGATATTCTGGTTTGACTCCAGACTGTGTGTGTGTGTGTGTGTGTGTGTGTGTGTGTGTGTGTGTGTGTGAGAGTGTGTCTCACCTGGAAAGAGTCCAGAATGCCTTTCAAAGGGTCTTCGGGGAACTCCTCCTTCCCAAAGAACAGCAGCAGCTCAAACACACTCCTGCAACACAGGGCAACAACGTGTGTGAGATGTGTGTGTGTGTGGGTGTGTGTGTGTGTGTGTGTGTGGGTGTGTGTGTGGGTGGGTCAAATACACTTCTGCAACACGGAGCAACAACGTGTGTGAGATGTGTGTGTGTGTGGGTGGGTCAAACACACTCCTGCAACACAGAGCAACAACGTGTGTGAGATGTGTGTGTGTGTGGGTCAAATACACTTCTGCAACACAGAGCAACAACATGTGTGAGATATATATATATATTTATGTGTGTGTGTAGCTCACACACACTCCTGCAACACAGGGCAACAACGTGTGTGAGAGGTGAGAGGTGTGTGTGTGTGTGAGAGGTGCGTGTGTGTGTTTGGTTCGAACACACTCCTGCAACACAGAGCGACATCGTGTGTGAGAGTTCCGTGTGTGTGTGCGCAATTAAGACACAAACAGGGAAAACTTGCAGAGCAATGATGGTGGACAAGGAGTAGGGATGAACATGTACACACACACACACACACACACACACACACACACAGGCGTGCGTACACACACACAGAAAGGGGAGAGATACATATGCCAGGCTGCTGAGGGTATATCGTACATGTGCGCAGTCTCTCTCACACACACACACACACACACACACACAGAAGAGAGATACATATGCCAGGCTGCTGAGGGTATATCGTACATGTGCGCAGTCTCTCTCACACACACACACACACACACACACACACAGAAAGAGATACATATGCCAGGCTGCTGAGGGTATATCGTACATGTGCGCAGTCTCACACACACACACACACACACACACACACACACACAGGGGAGAGGTACGTACAATACCAGGCTCCTGAGGGTGTATCGGACATGTTCACAGTCTCACACACACACACACAGTGTATAGATACGTACAGTGCCAGGCTGCCGAAGGTGTATCGGACGTGTTCACAGTCTCACACACACACACACACACACAGTGTATAGATACGTACAGTGCCAGGCTGCTGAAAGTGTATCGGACGTGTTCACAGTCTCACACACACACACACACACACAGTGTATAGATACGTACAGTGCCAGGCTGCTGAGGGTGTATCGGACGTGTTCGCAGTCTCTCTCTGTCTCTCACACACACACACACACACACACACACACACACACACACAGAGAGAGGGTATAGATACGTACAGTGCCAGGCTGCTGAGGGTGTATCGGACGTGTTCGCAGTCTGCGGGGAAGGAGGCGGTTCCTCGTACGAAGGAACAGAGCGCCCAGCGTAGAACCTGCAGCTGAGGAAGAGGAACTTGCCAGCGTCCCGTGTGTTCCTCCACAAGCTGGAGAGAGAGAGAGAGAAGAAAGAAAGAAAGAAAGAAAGAAAGAAAGAAAGAAAGAGAGAGAGAGAGAGAGAGAGAGAGAGAGAGAGAGAGAGAGAGAGAGAGAGAGAGGGCAGAGAGAGTGTGTGAGAGAGAGTCAGACAGGGGGACAGGAGGGCAGAGAGAGAGAGAGAGAGAGAGAGGCAGAGAGAGTGTGAGAGAGAGGGTCAGACAGGGGGACAGGAGGGCAGAGAGAGAGAGAGAGAGACAGAGAAAGAGGAGAGGGGCAGAGAGAGAGAGAGGGGGGGGGGGCAGAGAGAGAGGAAAGGAAGAGAGAGGAGAGAAAGAGAGGTTAACCGTCTGCTGATATGGGCTAACAACCATATGAGATAACGGACTAAACGCCCCTGCACCACTGAACTGCTGGACTGTCTGTGAAGATGCGATTATGAATGACTTTTACACTGCTTAAATAATCACTTGTATTTTCAACACACTTGTAGTCCTGCATCATGTCATTGTCTGGACGTAGACAATTGTAAAGGGGTGACAGTCGTTTCAAAAAAACAAAACAACTGAAAATGTATCAAAAAGATGTCTGGCTGTGTTTGTGCTAACTGCGATAAGTCACCCAAACTAGTTAGGCTAACACAACTAGCTGTGTAGTCTATTGCGCAAATCAAAACAAGACACACACACGTTCCCAAGAGGAGATTGGCATCATCACACCAAGATTAACATGAGCAGCTTTGAAACTGGATAGGACACGTCGACTAGCGACTGGGCATGGAGCCTGCGAGGCAGAAAATTTAAGAGTTCATGCCGAGTGAGATGTCGGAGTCAGTCGGCCTCACTAGAAACACCACTTCCAAAACCAGGCTAGGAAGAGTTAGCCGCCGCCGCAGGTGCTGTTTTATGCGGCATTACAAACTCTGCAACGGAATCTGTCGGGGGTCGGGTGAAGATTTCTATAATTGACGTTAAGGTTACAGAAACTCTCTCATCTATCGAGAGTTTAACAGCCTGTCTGTCACCACTTGAGTGTAAATAGCTGGAGAGCAAGACACCATTAGACCGTTAGCTTCCCCAGGCCTGCTAGCTGTTTTGGAATGCAGCTACCAGACACAGCTAGCGATTTACAAGCTCCAGAGCAGGCTAACTTTCAAATGTCGACTAGCAACTCCGTCTTCAGCTACAAAACTATTATTTCAAGCCAACAGTATTGAGTCATTTGATGATGATTGCAAGTGGTCGCATACGGTGTAGTTTCAAGCAAAGGCCACTTAGCCCAATGACTAACAGTACCGATACTGGGGGAGGGGATAGTGTAGCTAGCTATGAGGTAGCTCTTTCGGCTAGCTCTTTGGGAACAACTACAACTGGGGTCACCGTGCTGGAGATACCGCAGAAAAGTTCGTAACCTACCTTGCAGAACTTTGCACAGTAGGACTTGCTTATGTGTCCATGTTCGTCGCATGCATTGGCACCCAGTAAAGTCTCTAATTCTTCTTTTAACCTGTCCAACTCTACTTCACTCTCCTCTTCCGCCATACTGACTGTCTTACCTAGCGCGTACAACAGCCACCACAATGTTCCCCCGTAAACCTCGCCTCTGCTTCCCAAAAACCTGATTGGCGCATCGCTCCTCAGGTCCCGCTGATTGACGGGTCCAGGCCAAATGCGATTGGGCATGTGGACGACTAGTCACTAGTCTGTGTTGGTACACAAAATATTATTATTATTCCTAGGAATCATCATCCACGTCCGAAAGGCGAGAGGACTTAATTTCTTCACAATTATAGTTTCAGTCATGCCGAATGGTTTAATGTAACCACTTGATCATATTTAATAGTTTAATGTAACTACTTAAACAAGACTGTGACATAAAGTGTTGGCTACCAAAATGTAGGCTGTCCAAATATGATGATAGTTGGATAAAGAAAAGTATTTCTTTCTGCATCCTTACCCACCCATGGTTTAGACAAGAGCCCGTCTCTGCTTCACCACCGGCGAGAGAACCGCAGGTGGCAGTTACACGCAAGGAGCCAGGTGTTGATGGAGGTGATTCAATTTCCGGTTGGGAGTCTTAATTAAGTACGTGCCTGTTCCGTGCTCGGTTCGTCCAGGAGAGCAGTAGCCCAACTGAACAGACCATAACCTCGTCTCGGAGGTGTGTGTCCG
>JAODXP020000031.1:27583882-27591382 GCA_027497455.2 Sardinella longiceps
GCATCCCAGTTTTCTTTGATTCGTCTGACCACAGAACAGTTTTCCACTTTGTCACAGTCCATTTTAAATGAGCCTTGGCCCAGAGAAAACGCCTGTGCTTCTGGATCATGTTTAGGAATGGCTTCTTTTTTCAACATCATCCAGCTGCGTCTCATCTAAAACGCCCAGTCCTCGATAAAACGCCCTCACACAGTACTGCCCCTTACTTCGTCACTGTCAACGTGCTGCTTTGTTATTGAACATCCGGGTTCTCATGTGCTATCGCTAGCCTCGATAGATAGGAAAGTGAAAGCATTTGGCGACTCGTTTGTATTTTGTCCAGAGTAAAGTTCGTGAAAATGATTCTTATTCCGATTGTAAAAGGAGTATTTGCAATATTTAAGTCATGCAGATTGTTTGATGTCAAACGGAAAAAGAGTTAACAGGACACGTAGGCCTACATCAACCAAATATTTTTCGGTGTATCCCTACGTAATACCAGTGAATACACTCAATGAGGCCCCTTCCTTTACATTACAGATAGCCTACTGACTGAATCCGCAGAGCTCATAAGTCACGCGGCACGTCCCTCTACGTTATAGTATGATAACGATAACACAAAAACAGTTTTATTCCGTCATTGAGACCATACAGAAAACTTGCACCTAGGTTGCATGTTGAACGTCGCTTACGAGCTGGGGACACTTCTATGCCGCCCCCACCACCTTTAGCACACATTGGATGATTAAATAAAACAGAATTGTAACTCTCAAACAGTTTATTTCAAACAAACATGAACAGTGAAGTGAAGTTTAGTTTATTGGTTTATTTGACAGGGGCCATGTACCAGTTAGCTACAAAGCTATTTTACATCTGTGGACATATTAAAACACATTTCAGACCGGCATAACAAATAAATAAATACCAAAAACACATTATAGACCAGAATAGCAAATAAATAAAAAGCAATGAATAAACAAGAAATAAAGAATGAATAAAACTGGATTAAAGCTGTGGCACAAGGTCAGGAATCAGCTTGGCAGTGTTAAGTTTCTCTCCTTTTCCCTAGTTTCTCTTCTTTCTTTTTCAAACTGAACAAATAAAATCCTTAAACTTCAGATACTATTATATTATATTGCAAACATATCCCCCAATCCTCTCTCTCTCTCAAAAAAGAAGCATGTCTCAGAACTCAAAACAAAAAAAGCCTGAGATATCCCTACCCCCAGTTTTAGAGATAAGAAATTAGAACTTACACCTTGCTCTGTTAAGGATATGGTATTATTAACTAATTTGCATTAACTTCAAGGATTTCAGGACAATTTGTGGTCAAATACATTAAAATGCTGTGCAGTGAGTTGGGAGACTGGCTGGACTGTGTGTGTTAGTGCCAGGCAGGGAGTCAGATATCTTCTATGATGATATCCTATTAAAAAAAAAACAGCATTCCCATGTCCAAGCAGAGCGTCTCCTTGAAGATCCTCTGCAGGATCTCCGGGGGAGGACAGGCCTGTCCATCGCTGCCACTTGTTCTGCGGGGCTGAGGAGAGGGAAAGAGAGAATACACCAAATAAAAAATAAATGCAAGGTTTGCTTTGAATGATTTACTGCTTTGGACAATGGCTTAATATTTAGATATTAGTTGTTTTTGGTCCAAAGCCAACCACTTTGCACTGCACTCACACATGCCATTAGCAAAACCTGTAGCAAATTGAAGGTCAGTCAGATGAGTGGTTCAAGAGTTACACAGGGAGGCAACCATCTTCATGAGCAGCCAATATGAACAGAGAGAAAATTATGCAATATGTATGAGTAGTGAGAAAATTATGGATACAGTGTATAATGACATTTGTTGTTTTTGGTCCAAAGCCAACAACTTCGCACTGCTCTCACACATAGTAGCAAATTGATGGTAAGTCAGATGAGTGGTTCAAGAGTTACACAGGGAGGCTACGCTGGATGCATGAAGTGAAAACCATTTCTGCCGTAACAATTAACTTCCACTGTGATCAATGGAACTGGTTACACCACTGCAGTGCAGTGAACATCCTAAAAACAAAATAGACCACTCTTTCATGTGCTCATGATATAAATTGACTTAATGTCAATGTAAAGCATCCTGTGTAGCCCGTGGGTTATGCATGGAATAGACAGGCATTCCATGCATTAATAGATAGATGTTGGCAAATGGCAAAGTACATTCTTTAATACCTTTCTCTGCTCAATGCTTCAAGGGTGGGACCAACATGCGTTGATGGCGAGGGCAAGAAAGGTGTTCCAGCTTGTTCTGTTGGGGTACAGAAAGAGAGAGGGTGAGGTTTAACTACTATCTTCATGAGCAGCCAATATGAGCAGAGAGGAAAATACTCAATGTTTCTTTTGTATAACTTATTACTATGTGGGCAAATGGCAAAGTACAATGTAATACCTCTCCCAGCATGCAGCCTCCAGGGTTTGGCTGACATGTGCCACAGATGTGCTATCTTGACTTGTAGGGCTACAAGCGGGGTGGGGTGGGGTGGGGGGGGGGTGTTGGGTTAGCAATCATCTTCATGATCCCCCAATATGTATGAGTAGTGAGGAAATTATGGATACAGTATATAATTGGCTTAATATTAAGATATTTGTTGTTTTTGGTCCAAAGCCAACCACTTCGCACTGCTCTCACACATGCCATTAGCAAGACCTGTAGCAAATTGATGGTCAGTCAGATGAGTGGCTAAAGAGTTACACAGGGAGGCTACGCTGGATGCATGAAGTGAAAGCCACTTCTGCCGTAACAATTAACTTCCACTGTGATCAATGGAACTGGTTACACCACAGAAGGCAGTGCAGTGAACATCCTAAAAACAAAATAGACCACTTTTTCATGTGCTTATGATATAAATTGACTTAATGTCAATGTAAAGCATCCTGTGTCGCCCACGGGTTTTGCATGGAATAGACACACAGGGTAACAGACAGGCCTTCCATGCATTAATAGATAGATGTTGGCAAATGGCAAAGTACATTCTTTAATACCTTTCTCTGCTCAATGCTTCAAGGGTGGGACCAACATGTGTTAATGGCGAGGGCAAGAAAGGTGTTCCAGCTTGTTCTGTTGGGGTACAGAGAGAGAGAGAGAGACAGAGGGTGAGGTTTAACTACCAGCTTCATGAGCAGCCAATATGAGCAGAGAGGAAAATACTCAAAATTTCTTTTGTATAACTTATTGCTATGTGGGCAAATGGTAAAGTACAATCTCTAATACTGTACCTCTCCATGCATGCGGCCTCCAGGGTTTGGCTGACAGGTGCCACAGATGCGCTACGTTGACCTGTAGGGCTACAGGAAAGGGGGGGGGGGTAGTGGGAAAGGTATTGGGAACACCCAATATGTATGAGTAGTGAGGAAATTATGAATACAGTATATAATACTTCAGTAGGGATCCCTGCAACAGCTGTTGGCACCACCACCTCCAAATAGACAACATATCAACCTGTACAGTAAAAAGATGAACTATGCATATGAATATTGCATATTCAATTTCTACGCCGAGAGGAGCTAGAGCGAGGCGAAGCGGTTATCAATCGACCTAAAAACTGCTGTACAATCACCACAATGACTCTTAAGCTGCTAAATAAAGGTAAATTGAACTAAAAATGTTAGTATAGTAGCGTAGCATAGTTCCCTTTTAAAGATCTCCATAGCTTTTTACAAGGTTATAGTACTGGCAATGTACAGAGATGTAGTCCTTTCCTTCAATAGCTAAGTGTATATGGTGAATGTTAACTGTAGGCTCCAAATAGGATGGCTGGAATATTAAAAAAACATATTCCACTACATATTCTTTTAAGATTCAGAAAACTCACCTCCCCAAAATCACACGTCTTTTCCAGTGTGGCGTACATTGCATACTGAAAAAAACAAACAAACAAACAAAAAACATCAGGACCTGTTAGTTGGTCTGCAAACGCAATATCAGTAATCATTTTGTAAAATATTGTAGGCTCTCTCACCATCAACATATATACCCCACAGCTGTTGCTTTGGTACTGGCAAGATGCACCCTGTAATTGAGAAAAAAGAACGCAATTTCTTAACAATGATTATCATTAAATGATGGCTGTATACAGATCTCCACCCTCAATAGCTTTGATTATGTCATCAAATCACAGTTAACAATCAAGACTGTAGCAGTGTAAGCAACTTGACTAAATGCAAAGATTTGCAGGCACACATTTTACCTCATCAGCCAAACAATTCATAACGTTAGCATACTTTCACAGTTCAGGTTTAATATCTGTGCACAGGTCCATGGCGCCGTTGTGCTTAACCACGTTAACCTTGCTTCTCAATCGTATCGTATTTCATGATGGCTGTATACAGATCTCCACCCTCAATAGCTTTGATTATGTCATCAAATCACAATAATCAAGACTGTAGCAGTGTAAGCAACTTGACTAAATGCAAAGATTTGCAGGCACACATTTTACCTCATCAGCCAAACAATTCATAACGTTAGCATACTTTCACAGTTCAGGTTTAATATCTGTGCACAGGTCCATGGCGCCGTTGTGCTTAACCACGTTAACCTTGCATCTCAATCGTATCGTATTTCAAATAACAGTTTTGTTTAGCACTTATATTATGGGGTACTTTCTTTTAGGTAGCGTTAGCTGCTAAGTGTACACCACATACAGTAGGACGAGAGAAGAGAACACGACCCTAACGTTAGCTGCTAACGTTAACGTTCTGTCGAATTCGAATGCAATTAAGACTACAACCTTAATGTCAGTAACCTGACTCCCGCGCAGATGAATGAATACACGAGTGTCTGCGAAAGCTAGGCTACAATGTCAGTGCATGTTGTCGAAATAAACAATATAGCCAACTTACCAACATAATCTTCCAAGCAAGATGTCACCATTGCTGACCACGAGTTAGAGCGGTGTGCGCCATAGCTTTCAGAAATGGATTTGAGAATGACATCATACCCAGTGTCCCTTGCGAAATTCTTCACGATTGGCCAATCTGCAAATTCTTGGAACGCCCATGGGCGTTCTGGCATTAAGGCGGAACCGTCAATACTGCAGCTGGACCCTTCTCTCTTTTTTGACATATACAGTTTTAGCTGGCTATAGCGAATGACACAGTGGATTGTGTTCACTGACAATGTTTTCTGGAAGTAGTCCTAAGGCCAGTTTGTTATATCCATTAGATTAGCATTCCTGTATGTGATGCAGTGCCATCTAAGGACCCAATGATCATGGGCATCCAGTATGGTTTTCCGGCCTTGACCCTTATGTACAGAAATTGTTCCAGATTCTCTGAATCTTTGGATGATGATATGCACTGTAGATGATTATACCCTCAAACTCTTTGCAATTTTTATCTGAGAAACTCCTTTGTGATCTCAGACCACTACTTTTTGCCACAGCATTTGGGGAACTAATGATCCTCTGCCCATCTTGACTTCTGAGAGTCAATGCCACTCTCAGAGGCTCTTTTCATACCAAATCATGTTGCCAATTGACCAAATAAGTTGCAAACGGGTCCTCCAGCTGTCCCTTATCTGAAAATTTGACTTTTCTGGCCTCTTATTGCTACCCGTCCCAACTATTTTGGGATGTGTAGCTCTCATAAAATCCAAAATGAGCCAATATTCGACATAACATTTCAAAAAGTCTCACTTTCAACATTTGCCATGTTATCTATATTCTATTGTGAACAATATATAGGTTTATGAGATTTGTAAATTATTGGATTCCGTTTTTATAAACAATTTATGCAGTGTCCCAACTTTTTTGGAATTCGGTTGTATTATGGGGTGCTGCAACATGAGGTTTCTTTGGGTGAAATCAACATGAATGAATCTCTTGAGTTTTACTTAGATGTTGAATTACTGATTAATTAATAATCGTTTCCATAATCTTCTAACTCTCTGCGCTCTGCCTGGATTTATTTATTTCCTCATCACTGCTGTGTGAGCTGCAGGCTGAAGGTCCTGCTGTTATACACAAGGGGGCGCTGATGCTCTAAAGTCTCTAGAAAGAGATACAGGTCTGAGAGTCTCACACACGCCAGCACACACACACACACTATTACTGGGGTCTCTCTAGAAAGAGATACAGGTCTGAGTGACACACACACACACACACACACACACACACACACACACACACACACACACACTATTACTGGGGTCTCTCTAGAAAGAGATACAGGTCTGAGTGACACACACACACACACACACACACACACTATTACTGGGGTCTCTCTAGAAAGAGATACAGGTCTGAGTGTCACACACACACACACTGAGTCTCACTGAGGCACATACAGTATTTATTTATTGTCACCATTTCAACACCTCAATAGCAGAGTACAGCACTGTTATATACAGGAGGTAGCAGTCTCTCTCACAAAGTGTGTGTGTGTGTGTGTGTGTTTCTTTAATTGTTTTTACAATTAATTCAAGGATAAATTTGTACATCACATTTCCACAAACACACCTGTTACATAATTAATAAGGAAAAATATTTTTTAAAAATTCTTGAATATTCAAAAGGCAAATAGGCAATGATCTCTGTATGTCTGCAGAAAGAAGCCACCAGAGATGCTAGGCATTAATACTTGAGTTCAGTACAATACTGAAGTTCCACCAAGTCTTCCAGAACACTAACATTGTTTTTGTAGACGTTAGTGTGGCGGTTTACATGTGCCCTGTTTTTGTGTATGTCCACGTTCTTTATGCGCACTGCAACTACACAAAAGAGTACATTTCATACAATTTGATACAGAACTTGTACAGGACAAAATTATTGGCTCCTCCAACTGTAAATCCTCTCAACTGAAATTCTGGGTGGACTGATGGCCTACACAGCATGGGCACCTTAACGTAAGGACTGTACATGGCACTACTAGAGCATAGGCACTATCACAGCATATGGCCTACACTGTATATGGCCTACAGAGCATGGCCTCTATGACCTTGTTCACACGCTCACTATAGACTGTATATGGCCTACACAGCATGGGCACCTATAGACTGTATATGGCCTACACAGCATGGGCACCTATAGACTGTATATGGCCTACACAGCATTGGCACCTATAGACTGTATATGGCCTACACAGCATGGGCACCTATAGACTGTATATGGCCTACACAGCATTGGCACCTAGACTGTATATGGCCTACACAGCATATAGACATGCCTATAGATAGCATATGGCCTACACAGCATTGGCACCTATGGAGCTGTATATGGCCTACACAGCATTGGCACCTATAGACTGTATATGGCCTACACAGCATTGGCACCTATAGACTGTATATGGCCTACACAGCATTGGCACCTATAGACTGTATATGGCCTACACAGCATTGGCACCTATAGACTGTATATGGCCTACACAGCATTGGCACCTATAGACTGTATATGGCCTACACAGCATTGGCACCTATAGACTGTATATGGCCTACACAGCATTGGCACCTATAGACTGTATATGGCCTACACAGCATTGGCACCTATA
>JAODXP020000031.1:27606382-27611058 GCA_027497455.2 Sardinella longiceps
AACATACTCATTTGGTTTTTGCATGTTTAGATATTTAAGACCTATATGGCAAATGCTATTTCAAAGTTTTTGGCCCAGCCTGTCCTTGGTTATTGGGCTTGGAAGAATGTACCAATGCATTTCAATGGGATCGCCATTAGTATGGTGTTTAATAGGAGCCTATTACAAAAGTAGATAATTTTGCTGAAAAAGCAATAAAGAGCACTTTGTAATGTGATTGTATGCAGAAATATGCATATATACAAAGTTTTATAGCATAATATGTATTTTTTCTATATGTTTCCAGTGTTCCGTAAAATGCACCCCTTACGGTCATCTCAACCGTTTGGTAGAGGTTCACAAAATACAGATAGGGGGGTCGATTGAGAAAAAAATCATTGATTCTTGTTATTGGAGCTTACTAGAGCTGGAAAAGACAAAAAAATAATTTTTTCATAAATATTTTTTGGGGGTGACCTACAAAGGGTTAAAGCAATAGCATTGGCTATAGATATGCAGACGCATATCTGAACGTATACCCTCTGTCTCTCTCATCTTCAAATCACTTCGTCACTGAGAGCTTTTTGCAGGGCAAAATGGCAATATGGCAAAATGCATTTTAAAGGTATGCTCATGCAATGTAGGTCTACTCATGTAGGCCTAGATCATAATGCCATATTTTCATTGAGCCTGTTTAAAATATAGGCCTAGTAGGCTATAATTTAAAGGGCTACCATCCAATTTTTTTATTTTTTTGTAAACTTGTGAACTAGGTACATAAAAGACTGGCACTACTTGAACATGTTAATGATTTCTGATAGCAAAAATTATATCAATATCATGCTACAACTATTATTTATTATTATTTTATTTTTTGAATTGGTATTCACCTCCACCAATCCATGTTGAACAGGACGAAAATTAAAATAAATAAATAAATGTTAAATGTTGCAGAGCTGTTGGCCCGTTTCACTCTTCGTCGTTAAAATATCGATATATATCGTATATCGCCCCTTGGCCCCAAAATATCGGGATATCAGTTTTGGCTCATATCGCCCAGCCCTATTCTCAGCTAGCTAGCTAGCTAGAGGCGAGGAGCGAGTAACGATGTATGTGTACTGGGCTTTACAGTCAAACAAACACACTCACACATCTCTGTCTCTCTCAACAACACACACACACACACACACACACACGGTATCTCTCTACATAGATCCTGTCTCCATCCCAAAGCAAATGAGGGCAAATGAGGATCTTTGCACCAGAGACTCTCATATCAGACAGATGGGACAGATAGACACAGCAGCCATTATGCATTCCATGAGTGTGTGTGTGTGTGTGTGTGTGTGTGTGTGTGTGTGTGTGTGTGTGGGAGAGAGACAGAGATGTGTGAATGTGTGTTTGTGTGACTGTACGTGGGTTGTCATTCCATTAGAGCGCAGACATACTGAAGCTGTTTCCAAATCTCAATGACTTCCATAAACGTTAAAATACTGTTTCTGTTGCGTGGCCGGGAACATTCTCACCGTTAAAATACTGTTTCTGTTGCGTGGCCGGGAACATTCTCACCATTAAAATACTGTTTCTGTTGTGTGGCCGGGAACATTCTCACCGTTAAAATACAGTTTCTGTTGCGTGGCTGGGAACATTCTCACTGCACTTAAGTCTCAATCCTGCCACCAAAAAACTGCCACCAAAAAACTTGTCAACTGCAAAAAACCCACGGAATGGAAGTCGAACGTTCTAATCACTGAGCTGAAAAGAAGCTTTTTTAAAGGACAGAGTTGTGAGGATTTACACATACTGCCACAGCTAGATAGCCCAGGCTAGTTAGCATCCACGGCATCCGCTACATTAGGGACAAAACAGATGGAAAAACATTCTGGTTTAAAGTAGCGTGTAGTAGTAGTGTATTTGGATTTGGAGGTGATGGAGATCACCATCTGGAACTTACTGTATATTGCCTTGGCCGAGGTCTGTGCTCTGACAATGATAACATTGAGGTGCTAGTGCTGGGTTCACTCACACACACACACACACACACACACACCTACACAGACTCTCTCTCTCTCTCTCTCACACACACACACACACACACACACATGCCCCCACCCAATTGTATATCCCTCCAGCACCAGTCAGGATGCTCTCCCAAGGCTTCTCTCTCTGATCAGCAGACACACACACGCGCACACACACACCCACCCACACACACACCCACACACACACACACACACACACACACACACACACTCATGCCCCCTCCCCAGGCTTCTCTCTCTGATCAGCAGACAGGTTTTGACAATGCAAAGAATTAAAGCTCATTAAACTGGCCACTTATGCAAGTATGAATGATTGACTATTCTGTGCAGACTGCAAAGACAGAGAATCAACAGCACTACCCTGGCTGCAATCACACACACACACACACACACACACACACACACACACACATTTTCTCTCTTTACAAAAACACAATTGGGATTGCATTCCATGAGAAAGATTTACTTTATTAAATTTATGAAAATATTATGTCTGATTGTTAGATTAATGTGTATAGACAACTGAAATGAAAATTTAGTAATAATTCTGATTGTAGGCTAGTTGAAACTAGAATTTAACACTTAGGCCTTACATTGTATTTTTCTTTGCTGTAGGCTAAGGACTGTTAACGAGCCTTGGCAAGAAACATTGTCACGCAAAGTAAAGTCTAACTTGCCCCAAATAGATATAAATATTGACAGAACAAAGAATATAATTTCTGGCAGAACAAAGCGGCATTAAAGTTAAGACATTCAACAGATTGCCGTCTTTACTCACGTGCAGCAATGAATTAGTTGCACCTTGCTCCGAACTCAGCGCGGTGCGCGCGGAAGTTTACCGTCTCCTCGAGAAGCTCCGGTGCGGGAGGATGCTGCAACCTTTGGTAGGTACCGTAGGCTGCTCGTGCAGAGAGCGCTGGAGAGTGTGTGAGTGCGTGTGCGTGTCTGCCCTCAGTGCACCCGCCCTCCACTCAAGATCGCTGCACGCCCTGGCGTGGGTTGAGCAGGGGTACGCGCAAAGCAAAGCGCGGGGGAGCTGAGACATTCCAGCGCGCTCCCGAGAAAATTAGGTTAGTCTGTATTACCTGTATATCACAACATTGCGCTGTACGAGCGAGCTGATCTGAAGTGCCAAACACACACACACACACACACACACACACACACACACACACACACACACACACAAGGGAGAAAGCTCTTACAAACAAAAGCATGTACAAAATCCAAGCTGTACAGTACAGATGTTTTTCCCCCCTGCAGTCCAGCATTGCTGTGGAGGATGCATATACACACGCACACACATACACACACATGCATCTAAAAATCAGACATACTACTTTCATACATGCTCCTGTGTGTGTGTGTGTGTGTGTGTGTGTGTGTGTGTGTGTGTGTGTGTGGGTGAGTGAAAGAGAGCCAGTGTTGACTCATGAATTGACTCCTGAGTTGTCACATGAGACAGTTTGTGGCCTCTGTCCAGCAAAAGAAAAGTTATGTCACCATGGCAACAGTTCAGAATGCCCAAACCCTCTCTCTTTCACACACACACACACACACACACACACACACTGGGATGGCACATGTCATCATTCCTTTTCCACTCCTCACTAATGACCTACTGCTCATGCTGTTGTTGTTGCTGTGTGTGTGTGTGTGTGTGTGTGTGTGTGGTGATGACACCAACCCTAGGGTCTGGCTGCACTGGTCCATGGGCATCAGCAATGGCATCTGTGCCCAGATACCCTGGCACGGAGATGGATTCTACAGGGGATCACCAACGTACACACACACACACACACACACACTGCATATTGAGTCAAAGAGCAACAGGTGACGCTGTCTGTCTGTCTGTCTCTCTCTCTCTCTCTCTCTCACACACACACACACACACACACACACATATTTACTGAACCTCCCAGTGTGTTTGTCTCCATCAGAGCCAGAGTCATAAAAGCACTCACAGATTGTAATGCTCTAAAAGGGGCCGTCGGCTCATGTAAGAAATGATGGTATTATGGGTAATGGGTTAATTGCCATATGCCCAAGATGCTGGAATGGAAGGCAGCCAAGCATCGTTAGCGACATTGCCTTTTATTTTGGCAAAAAAAAAATGAAAAAAAAAAGGCTGAGAATTCACCGCTCAATAGTGTTTTTTGCCCCCAACGGCACCTTCCAGGCAGCACAGCCTAAAAGGCACTACCCTAACCCTATTCCTAACCCTAACCCCCTCAACCCTCATCCTAACCCTAACACTACCTTAACCCTATTCCTAACCCTAACCCCCTCAATCCTCATCCTAACCCTAAACTGAGGGGAGTAGTGCCTTGAAGGCAGAGCCAGAGAGGATTCAAGCGGAGCATTGATCATCCATGATCTTTGGTAGCGCTGCTGTTAAGGGCAAAAAATACCAAAGATCGAAATCACCATCCAATCATTTCAAGAAACCATTTAAAACGATCGAATGGTGATACTGTGTGTCCATCAAACCCAACTTCCCTTTGACCCGCCCCCCTTCCCCAGTCCAAATGTTTGAATGGTGATACTGTATGTCCATCAAACCCAACTTCCCTTTTGTCCCGCCCCTTCCCCAGTCCAAATGATTGAATGGTGATACTGTGTGTCCATCAAACCCAACTTCCCTTTGTCCCGCCC
>JAODXP020000031.1:27616158-27618658 GCA_027497455.2 Sardinella longiceps
GTGTGTGTGTGTGTATGTGTCACCCCATACTGCCAGCACTCAGGATTCACTAGGACCTGTCTAAGGGAGGATAGCATTAGAGTGTGTGTGTGTGCGTGTGTGTGTGTGTCACCCCATACTGCCAGCACTCAGGATTCAATAGGACCTGTCTAAGGGAGGATAGCATTATAGTGTGTGTGTGTGCGTGTGTCACCCCAGCACTCAGGATTCAATAGGGCCTGTCTGTAGGTGGGGGGTATAGCATTAAGTGTGTGTGTGTGTGTGTGTGTGTGTGTGTGTGTGTACCTGACTGAGGGCCATAATGTGCCCAGCTCTTCAGAGTACTGCGTATCAAAGTGCTCCAGCACCTGCTGACAAACCCTCCGCCGGGGCAACTGTAGAGGACAGGACCAGACAGAGAGAGAGAGAGAGAGACAGAGAGAGAGAGTAGTCACACAGCTGAGACCAGATACAGAGAGAGGGCCACACAGCTGAGACTGTTCATACAACACTATCTGACGTCCTAGATAAGACACAGAGATATGGCCAGACAACTGGGTGAAATGATAGCCTACTCCTCTACACTGCTGAGCCTACCACAGGAACTGGGGGGTGTCGTTTTGTACCGTGTGCTTGTCTGTTTACATTGTGAACTTTTGCTACAGTAGGCAGTAACATTACAGCAGTCTGTCATTCCAAGTCTTGGGGGTGTGATATCGCTTCGCCTCGGAGCCTTCTTACTACATCAAACCTGTGTTATTTTCCCATATGTAACGTTAACGTTAGCCAGATAGAGATAGAGGGCCAGCCAACTGACTGAAATGATAGCCAGTCCTCTACACTACCACATGGTGTCATTTTGTACCGTGTGCTTGTCTGTTTATATTGTGAACTTTTGAAATATTGTCTCAGTTGGTCAAATAGTAACCAATCAAGAGTCTTTGGGGAAAAAAATTGGCTTCATGAGGGGCCCCCGGCCAATAAAGTTTGAGAACCCCTGGTCTACAGTAGGCAGTAGCAGTTTGCCATTCAGAGTCTGCATGGGAGCGTGTGCGATATTGTCGGTTCGCCTCGGAGGAGCCTTGTTGTTACCACCTCGAACCTGTATTATTTTTCTTCATAATGTACGCCGTGTTGTTCATTCTCCCTGATTTTAATCAAAAGTGACTTGTCACAAACTTACCTGCTTGTTTGAGCCGTTATCTCGCCCTCCATGCTGCTCGGCATCACTTTCTTCATGTAAAGTTGCATCGGAACGCGTTGATTCAAAGCGACCAGCTATAAGACGGAAACGCACTTGCCCAAAACATACGGACGACGGAACTCTCTGTAGACACAGCATTGGCACTGCGTGTATAACATCTTTTATTTGATTTATTCAATACGAGTCAGCCGTGTTTACTGTATTTATGAATGTCAGCAGAGATGTCGTCAGAGTTCCGTCTTCAATATTCGACCGTCAGCTCCCATGACCTTAAAACAAGAGTTCCGCTTCCTGGCATTTATATTCAGCAACATCCCAACCAGCGCAAACTTACGAATAATTTTCTTTTCTCTATCAAATTCTTAAAAACAAGTTTTACCCATTTTAATTCCATCAAGTAAACACACAAACCAGTCGTTATTAAAGAATGTGTCTGTATTTAATATACAAAATACACTGAATAAAATATGACCATAATAAAATCTAACTGTATAAACTCTGTATGTGTGTGTGTGTAAATATCTACCCATTGAAGCAGAATAAAGCGTAAACAAGCGGTTATCTAAATGGCCTCATCAGCAACAGCAGCAGCAGCAGGCTCACCATAGCTTCCTCCAGTCAAATGAAGAAGAGACCCACAGCTACAGGGCGATTGAGACAAAAATAGACTCCAGAATAATTGTGTTATAATAAGAATTAGTTTGATAATCCATAAAGTGGATAGTCTGATGGATAGTGTGTGCCTACAGTAGTGTTATAAAGAGTAATTATGTTGAAGTACAAGCCCTTCCCTGTAGGGGGCGCAGTCTCAGTATCAGGATCCACTCTGATGCCATGACATAATTTGTGTTGGGTTTATTCTGCTTCTCATTGGTCCAAAGCTACGGAGCTCCGCCTATTTTATTTGGATTCACAGTGCTCCTAATTGGTCATTGGGCTGTTCAATCAGATGTAGTGATGGATTACTGGTCAACTCAGTCTTGTCCAATCAGATGTAGTGATGGATTACTGGTCAACTCAGTCATCCAATCAGATGTAGTGATGCATTACTGGTCAACTCAGTCATCCAATCAGATGTAGTGATGCATTACTGGTCAACTCAGTCTTCCAACAGATGGTGATTACTGGTCAACTCAGTCTTGTCCAATCAGATGTAGTGATACATTACTGGTCAACTCCGGCAATGTAGTGATGTATGCAGTGTGGGCTACTAAGAGTCAGAGAGAGAGAGAGAGAGACTGAATGAGGCGGAATTCAGTCACATACACACACACATTCTGGAGTATCTCTCTCCCAGGCAGCACAGTCTACATATGT
>JAODXP020000031.1:27623658-27634534 GCA_027497455.2 Sardinella longiceps
CTTTAGTAATCACAGATCATAACAATGTCCACCCCAATAGGAGCTTTAGGAGACCACCTCCACACTCTGTGCCTCATCACAGCTCATAGCGGTTAGTTAGCCTGCTGATGCTAACAGACTGAAGCTCAATCCCACTGAACACAATCACTCCCATGACTGCTAGCAGAAACATGCTGTCAGTTAGAGGAGGCAACAGAGACGGAAGTGCACTGAGACAATCTGATTGGCCGTATACAGACACACACTCAAAACATGTTGCCAGGAACATTGATCAGTTCTTCTCATAGGAGTTCTTAACCTCCAAGAACCGTCTCACTGACAACACAACACACCAAGCAGATCCTCTTTCCCACAGGCTAACCTGGCGTCTGTTTCCCTACAGCAGAGTTGCTAACTAGCCTAAGTTAGCTACTATGTTGTTTGCAATGCAATTTCCCATTGCCAACTAGTAGCAACTAGCCTATGCTAACATCGGTTTCCACTAGTGTTCTCCAAAACTCTTAAACACACACACACACACACACACACACACACACACACAGATACTTAACTTCGGCACTTCCGCCGAAAGGACATGAAGCGTATGATCCACGACACAGTCCTCTGTAGCCACGAGCCCTTCATCAGGGCAGCGAAGCAGACAGAACCAGCACACACTCACAAACACACACACACACACACACACACTCTATGGCCACCTCGCTATCCTCTAGCCTTTAGCGACACACACACACACAGGCCTGGACGGCCCCATCTGTCGAGATTAGCTGGGGATTTCTCCTGAGCCGATCAGAGGGGGGGAGCAGGAACACACACACACACACACACTCCCTCCTCAGGTCTTCAGGGTGTCTGGAGCATCTGTTCAATGCCATGACACAGCCTAATAAACACACAAAACAATGGCAGCACACTCACACACGCAAAGCACCACACACTCTCACACACCAACACACACACACACACACACACACTCACATACACATGCATATCAAAATAAAGAACCACACACACACATATGAAAATAAAGCACCACAGCTAACAGAAGAGGGACTACAAATCACCACTGAGCAACACACCACACACACTCACAGACACACACCGCAGCTAGCATATGGGACAAAAACACACCACTCAAGACACAAACATACAACCACACACACACCAAAATAAAGCAGTGTGTGTGTGTGTGTGTGTGTGTGTGTGTGTGTGTGTGTGTGTGTAATTGGACTGAAGAGGTCTACATTTATGACATAGCATTCATGCGTAGTGTGCTTGTCCTTTTGCCCAAGACTGTGTCTGTGTGTATTATAAATGTATGTGAATGCTCCATGCTTGTTATTCCACTATGTACACAACTTTATAGCATCATTATGGATCACACTATGCATGTATGTTTTGTATGCATGTATGTGTGTGTGTGTGTGTGTGTGGACATAGGTTTGGTGACAATATGCTCTAAATGGATTATGTTTTCTCTATGGAGTCACTGGGTCGGGTAAGGTGTGATACAGAAGAGATTTAGCTTATGTGAATGTATGTGTTGTTGGTGCTGTATTGCCCTCGTCATGTCCAAACTGGGTCTAAATACTGAATACTGAGTCAGAAGTGATGATGCAACTGTAGGCTACTGTAGACCAACAGCTTGACTAACTCTTGAGTCCCTACATGGGTTACCTCATCTGGGTCACACTCAAACAGAACCAAAACAAAATCCAATATCTAATAGTCAGTTGGTACCCCAACAAGATAGCGCCTACAGATAATGTTACATCATAGCACACACACACACACACACTCACCTGGCAGGCTCTCGCCAGCGCTTCAACCAGTTGCAGCAGTTCGCCATGAGACTGAACATAATATCAGTCCCAGCAGTGGATGTGAACCGGGTTTTCCTCTCTCACTCTCTCAACACACCTCCAGCTCAGCCCTCGGCGCTGCCTAGCCGCTTACACCCATCCAGGGCTCTTCAATCCCGGACCCGTGTGGAGGCTTTAGCCGCTCGCTGTCCTCCACCTATGGCCCCGCAACACACTCAGGCGCAGTCATGTTTCTAAGGATTTGTCACTTTCTAACTAACGTTAGGCCTAAATGCAAGCAGGGTTGGGGCAAAGAGAACACTATAACGGTATAGATGGTTGACAACGCTGTATGTTCTTGGCGTTTAGCACCATCACAGTTTCCACGGAGTTGTCAAAACCAACTGGAGCCGCTAAACTATCTGATGTTCGCTATCACAGTTAACTACAGAGCCGTTTAAAGAGCTCTGGCGAACTGGACTTAGCTACCTTGCGGCTAGCCTAGCTAGCGGTAACCCAAGTTAACGGTTCTGGTATATTTCATTCTTGACTAATGAAACACATTAAAAAACGCACTGAATTCATGGTCGTAAGTGTTTACAGTTTTTCGTCTTCGACCAATAGTGATAACTTTGTAATGCAAATTATCAGATAACCGAGGAGCGTTAACCGTTAGCTAATAACGTTAGATCTCCTTGGCTACGATAAAGCCAGATGAGTTATGCTAGCCTACTTACAAAAACATACTGACACTTTTACTCAACACGACGAGACGTGCTGAATTCGTCTTACATTGCCCATGTCCAAAATTGTAACGAGTTGCCATTCCTGGGTCGTTAGCCAACACTACTCGTTGGTTTGTATAAAGCCCGCTAGCTAACGTTATGCTTATTTGTTTATGCCATGGAGACTGGCTGCTATGGCTGCGTCTGGCTGGGCTGGGTTGCTTGTGCGCAGACTCAGACCAGAGAACGGCAGGGATTTGGGATCTTTTCTCTGGCTGAGAGAGAGCGGCATCAGTGGTCGGAGTCCTCAAAAACATCATCCATCTTTGCGTCCGTCACCAATAATCAAAACTAAGCTCTTGCATAATGTATATTTCCAAATATGAGCTTTATTATTTTGGCAAAAACGTCTTATAGAAACCCTTCCCCCTCCAATCATACACCATACAAACTCTTCATTTTTGTACATAGTTAAGAATAAAAAAAAGAATATGAATAAATTAAATAAAGCTGTTATTATTGAATCAAACATCTTTACAGTTTCTTTTTTAAACTTATTTTTTTCCTTTACAAAGGACAAACTCTTTTCACCTATGTAACCAGGCAGGCTAGTCACTGACACTGACTACCATCTTCAGAGGGAAACTGCCCACAGCTGAATGCCAGTCCAGGCCTGTTTGAGAGTGGAGCTAAAAACGTGTGTGTGTGTGTGTGTGTGTCCCAACTCCGTAAAGCTGAGTCCATGGATCTACCCCCCACTCGGCCCAGTCCAACCCACCCCACAGTCAGACATCATAAGGCCTGAGCACCAGGTATGTGGAACTGGAACTGGTGACCATAGTAACATGAGCGGAATAGGAATATGGAGCTGAACTGATGACTGTAAAAACAAAATAACATGAGTGGACTCAGTGGATCAATGTGGATCTGATCTGATGACAATAACAACATGAGTGGACTAGGAAGGAGAAAGTGAGCTGATGACCGTAATAACATGGGTGAACTATCAATGTGAAATTGAGCTGATGACCGTAAAAACACAGGTGGACTATCACTGTGAAATTGAGTTGATGACAATAACATGGGTGAACTATCAATGTGAAATTGAGTTGATGACAATAACATGGGTGGACTATCACTGTGAAATTGAGTTGATGACAATAACATGGGTGGACTATCACTGTGAAATTGAGTTGATGACAATAACATGGGTGAACTATCACTGTGAAATTGAGTTGATGACAATAACATGGGTGGACTATCACTGTGAAATTGAGTTGATGACATGACAATAACAACATTGTGGAGCTCAACTGATGACCGTAATAACACAATAATAACATGAGTGGACTATCCTTGTGGAACTGAATTGATGACGATAACAACATGAGTGGACTAAGTAGGAGAAAGTGATCTGATGACGATATAAACATGAGTGGACTATCATGGAGGAACTGAACTGATGACCATAATAAACTGACTGTCGGTGTGAAAATGGCGTCCGTTTCCCAAAGGCATAGCTGCTAGCCAGTTAGCAATTTAGTTAGCTGGCAATTGGGAGATTGCATTGCAACCAATATAGTTGGCTTTTGGGATACGGACCCCTGAACTGATGACCATAATAATAACATGAGTGGACTATCAATGTGGAGCTGAACTGATGCCATTAATAATAATAACATGAGTGGACTATCAATGTGAAATTGAGTTGATGAAAATAATAACATGAGTGGACTATCAATGTGGAGCTGAACTGATGCCATTAATAATAATAACATGAGTGGACTATCAATGTGAAATTGAGTTGATGAAAATAATAACATGAGTTGACCATCATGTAGATGATCGTAGGCAGTGATGCCCTCTAGATTGACAGCAGACCAATAATGAAAGGAACACATGGCTGTGATGTAGGTTGACTTGATGAAGCAGATTGTTCTCAAATGCACTTGTTGGAATCCATGGAGTGAAATCCAACAGGTGGGGAAAACAACTTCTTTAGCAGGTGGGAACTCGGAATGTGCAAACATTCACTACTTAATAAACCTTACTGGGAAAACCAGTGCATCTCAAGCACAATTACCATCATCAAGAGAGAGTGTGTGTGTGTGTGTGTGTGTGTGTGTGTGTGTGTGTGTGTGTGTGTGTGTACAGGTAAGAGTGTGGGGGCAGACCAGTGTTGTGTAAAAAAACAATAATTCTAAACCATCAACAGTGCAAATCAGTTTCCTCTGGGTCTCCAGCTCAGAATTCAGACGGGAGTTCCAGAATTCAGACGGGAGTTCCAGACTGAATGGTCTGCGAGAGTCCAGTTCCCGGGAAGATGAAGAAGCAGTTTCTCTCTGTTCCATTCTCCCTCTCAGTCTTGCTGAAAGGCATTATATTATGGACGACTATTTAAGAGTTTAGAGCAATCGTCCAGGAAGACTCTCCCAGGGTGGAGCGGAAAAGTGGCCTAACCACAGACCGAGTGCTCCGTGACTGGGGCTCAATTGATTTGAATGACAGGCCACTTGAACAAGTTTCTGACCATTTCTGCACCGGGTCTTGGGGATAGTTTCAGTATCCTGCCCTAGACTCATTCAGAGCGAGTGACTGGCCACTGAACTAGTTTCTGACCAGTTCTGCACCGGTTTGGGAGACAGATGTTAAAAAAGTCCTACTATAACCAGGGAGCTAAAAAAAAAGACCTAAAGTGGCCTTAATTTCATGTGTTCTGAGTCTGACAGACTCGTCTGATATCCATTAAAACAAGTGTAGTGATTTTCAACAATGAGCGTTACCATAGCACCCACTCCAGCTGTGAGCAGGGCAGTCCTTCTGTTATTGATGAGGTCATGATCATGTGACCAGGAGCCAATCAGTTTCTTCAAGAGGCCCCAGCCCCTTTCTCCCCCACACTCCTCCCCTGCCTCTTACATCAGAGGCATAATCTCTCCCGGCGGTTCCCACACAGATCCAGAGCGCTCCTCTCCTCCTCCTCTCTTTTGTGTCCTCTTCCTCTTCCTCCTCTCCTCCTCGTCTTCTCCAGGATCTCACAGCTTCCTTCTTCTCCCGTTCACCAGCCACCTGCTCAAATCAAATCACAACACAATCATTAGATCCACCAATCCTGTCTTAAATCACAACACAATCATTAGATCCACCAATCCTGTTTTAAATCACAACACAGATCATTAGAATCCACCAATGCTCAAGTTTCAAATCACAACACAATCATTAGATCCACCAATCCTGTCTTAAATCACAACACAATCATTAGATCCACCAATCCTGTTTCTTAAATCACAACATCACATCATTAGATCCACCAATCCTGTTTTAAATCCACAACAGAAATCGATCCACCCACAACCCTGTCTGACTTTGCTGAAAGCTGCTGATAGGCATAAAAGAATGAGAGAATTTGACACAAGGTAGACCAACTACTACTACTACTACTACAACTACTTTCTAGACAATTTAGATACTTAACATAACAACTACAATTTGTTGGGACTTTTACTGCTTTTACTTTTTTACTGACTTTTACTTTCACTGTTAATTGAATCTCCCACACTAGCCAGTAGAGGCCAGACATCAGAGCGACTCACCTTCTTCATCGGAGTCAAAGCCGAAGAGAGCGGTGCACTTCTTCAGATGTTCCTGCAGCTCCGCAGTGCTGGCCAGCGAGGTGGAACACCGCGAGCAGCGAGGCCTCTGGACTCCATCGCTAACTCCACCGCCACCGCCGCTACTGTCCCCGCTCGCCACCTCTGCTGCCGCCGCCACCGCCGCCTGTCGCCCTGCCCCTGCCATCGCCATCTCCTTCCGCCGCTTGGGCATGCTGATGTACTTCTCGTCCAGGTAGGCGCAGGGCAGCGGGCGCACGAAGGGCTTGATGGCTACGTTGCCGTAGGGAGAAGACCCCGGTGCTGCCGACCCGTCTTTCTCGGACCCGCCAGCCGCCTCACCCCTGACCCTGAGCCGACCCCTGACCCTGAACTGACCCCTGGGTCATCTTAACGCCGTGGCCGTTCACCAGGCCCCTGGACTCGCCCTGGCCAGCGCTGGAGGAGGTCGGCGACCCCAGTGACCCCACGCTGACCTCTGCCCCCCAGCCAGGCTTCACTCCTGAGTCTCCCGCAGGGTCCTGGGCTAGACCCTCCTCTCTCGCTGAGTCTGGACCAATAGGAGTAGAGGGGGTGTGGTCTTGTGAGGACGGCTCAGCGTCAGGTCGAGTAGGCGTCACAGGTGTCATTACGGGCGCTCCCCGCACCTCGCCGTTAGGTGGTGTGAGAGGGCCGTCTCTGGGGAGTAGGGTGTGTGTGAGTGTGTGTGAGTGTGTGTGTGAGTGTGTGTGTGAGGGGCGTGTGTAATGGGCGCGCTCGTGCCGGTGCAGCTCCATGTTGCTGTGAGCGGTGTGTGTGCAGCCGGAGTAGCAGCACTGCAGGCGGAGTGTGTGTGTGTGTTGATCCTTCACGTGTGTGCGCATGTCGGCCAGTGCGCGGAAGGCCTCGGGGCAGCCCTGGTGCGGGCACGGGTGGCGTAGGCTGGGGTTGCTATGGCGATGCACATGGTCGCAGTAGTGCTGGAAGGCGTTGAAGCGGCGGGTGCAGTACATGCAGCGGCCCTCGGACGTCTGGAACGCGGGAGCGGAACCCTGCGGCGTCGGACGGGTGCTCCTGAAGCAGGTGACCCAACATCTGAGCACCTCGACTGGGCAGATGTGCGGAGCATCCCGACACCGGACATCCAATCAGCTCCACGGGCGACTTCACCGGCGCAGATGGCTTCGGACTCGGACTCGAGATCTCGCCAGGGGGCTTCACGGGGGTGGGCGGGGCCTCTTGCGTACTGCCCTGCTCTGATTGACCCGTGGGTAGTGATGTGGGCGGTGGCCTTATCTCTGCCTTCTGTGCTTTGCGTTTGAGTTTATTTGGCTTCACCCTGATTGGCTGCTCTGTGGCGGCTGCTGGCTGTGAGGCCACACCCATTTCCTCTGGGACACGCCCCTGGCTCTCCGAGGAGGTGTGAATGGTTGGGTGGGTGTGTGTGTGTGTGAGTGTGTGGCCTCCATCTTCCTTCCTCCTCCTCCCCCTACGCCGCTTCTCTCCCTGTGCAACAGCAGCGGCGTCTTTCCTCCGTGGGCGTAGCGGCCGACGTTCTCCGTTCTCCTCCTCCTCGTTTGGGTCCTCCTGTGGACAACATTAGCGACGTTAAATCATAATATCTCTACATTTAACAAATCTAAATAATATGTCTAATAATATTGTACTTTTTATTAAACAATACTACCTCTATTCAACCATCCGATCTAAATAATATCTACATATCATTATAATTCTAATTAAACAATAATATCTGTTAATCTATTATATCTATATGATATCTATTTATTTTATTATAATTCTACTCATTAGAAGTGAACTGATTAGAACAGATCAGAAGTCTAACTTACGTCCTCCACACGCACACGCCGTTTTCTCCTCCTGATTTTGCCGTTGGGCCGCAGCAGGTGTCGCAGGCGCTGATGTTCGCTCGTAGGGAGACTTGCGTCCGTTCCCTCGCCAGGCTGATCGGCCGCTGATGTCATCAGACCGCGTCTGAGCCTGTTCCACCTCCCCCTCTTCTTGCGGCCGAGCTTGGTCGGTGGGAGGGGCCTAAACGCAGGCGCCGGTGCGGTGCCGTTCTCTCGGGCCTCCTGGTTGCCTAGCGACGGCGGTGGCGTTTGAGCCTGCAGCTCGGCCACGTGACGGGAGAAGTGATCGTATGCATCATCAGGGTCGGCCGGAGGCTCGTCACAGAACATGCACTGGCCTGGCGACAGCATCTGATTGGTCCCCCGGTAGTGGGAGTAGGCGTGTCTCATGATGTTGCCGCCGCGGAACGCTTTATGGCAGATACGGCACGTGTGCACCAGCACGGGCGCCTCAGGAACCATGGCAACCACCGGCCCCGGCGTCTCCCCCGAACGCACCTCTGATGGAACAGCGTCAGGCGTCACGCTCACAGGGGCCGCACACACCGGCGCCGAATCAGAGTGTGTGTATGAGTGCTGCACTGGGGCCGGCTGAGCAGGTGTGTGTTGGGTCGCACCTGTTTGAGGAGGTGTGTGTTGCACCGACCCCACCTGAGAGTGTGTGTGCTGGACAGACGCCGCCTGAGAGTGTGTGTGTTGCACTGGAACTGTCTGAGAGTGTGTGTGTTGGGCTGCAGCCATTAGAGTGTGTGTGTGTTGGACTGAAGCCGTCTGAGGAGGTGTGTGTTGCGTCAGAGAGGGTGTGTGTAGCTGGAGGGTGGGGAGGGGCTCTAAGGGTTCCGTCTGAGAGGGGTCATGTGACCTGGCATTGGTCAGGACGCTGGGGGAAGACTCTGTGGGCGTGGCCTGTGTCTGAGGAACCAATAGGGGCTTGGAGGGGGCGGGCTGCTGTGTCTGGGGAACCAATAAGGGCTTAGAGGGGGCGGGCTGCTGAGTCTGGGGAACCAATAAGGGCTTAGAGGGGGCGGGCTGCTGTGTCTGGGGAACCAATAAGGGCTTAGAGGGGCGGGCTGCTGCGCTGCGGCCATCTTGAGTGGAGACGACGGAACCTCTGGCTGTGCGGTGGGAGGGGTTTGAGCTGGAGCGGAGGTGGAGGATGAGACAGGTGCAAGCGGTGTGTGTGTGTGAGCGGGAGTGTGTGTCAGTGGCTGTGTGTGAGCGTGAGCATGAGAGTATGTCTTTAGCGGCACAGAGCGAACCATCTCCCCTCTTGCGGAGTCAGGCTGTCTGACGGAGGGAATCTCGACCTCGCTGGGGGGAGGAGTTTTAGTCGACGGGTCCAGAGTGGTGACTGGGACTGGAGTCGCCAGCGCAGCGTCTCCCTGGGCAACGGGCCCCAACGCAGCCCTGAGGGCACTGTGGTGGTTGTCCAGGTGATTGTAGTCATGGATACGGTCGCTGCGGCTGGGCTGGGAGGGCAGTTTGACGTCAGCAGCAGCGGCAGCAGCAGCAGGAGCAGCAGGTGTGTGTGTTTGAGTGGGCTGCTGCTGCTGCTGCTATGATGATGATGATGATGAGCGCCATCTAGTGGTGCGGAGGATGCAGACGTGCTCACCTCCATCTCCACCACCTCCACCACCTGAGGCTGAGAGATGGCCGACAACGATACTGTCGCTGCTGCTGCTGCTCCTGCGGGCCTACGAGACGCCACTAGCTCTGGCTCTGGTTCCGGTTCGGTGTCGATCTGGACCCCCTGCTCCTGGTGCGCTCGGGCGTAGCTGTGGAACTGGCGCACCGTCGCCTGCGTGTTGGGAAGCGTGGGAACTCCACCCCTTTCAGTGCCGTTCTCCAGGAACAGCTTAAGCAGACGCACCAGTGTTGCGCTGTCTGACGCTTTAGCCACGCGCTCGGCTGGGCCGTTAGCCTTAGCGTAGCGCTCACCTGAGACGCACCTGGGAAGGGGTGTGGCTTGTGCTGGGGGCGTGTCTTCAAGCAACAGCTCGTTATCGGGCAAGGAGAATTCCAGTGTCTCGCTGGGACTGCGGAGCGGCGAAGCCTCCAGCCCGTCGCCCAGGCCCAGTATGTGTGTTGCCATGGGGACAGCGTTCTTGTTGCGGCTGCTGCGCTCGGACGATCGTTCGTACGTCCTCATGTGCTCGGGCGCCGTCTGCGGCTTCCTGCCGCGGCTTCTTGGGCGTCTTTAAGCTCCGCCCAGGAGCGTTGTTCTCCGCCTGAGCCGCCGCCTCCTCCTCCAGTAGCCAGCGAGGCTTCCGTCCGCGCCGCTTCCACGCCCGCCGCTCCGCCTGTCTGGACACGAGTCTCTGCTGCCGAGACAGAACGCTGCTGCCCAGCTGCCGCGCCACATTCTGCTGCACCTGGTCCAGCTGGCGGAACGAGCGTCTCCGTGACGACGACCCGTCCGACATCTTGCCCTTCACCCCCGGCTTCCTGCCGCGCCGCTTGGGAACCCCGACGCCCGTCATCCCGCACGGCGGCGTCTCCCAGCGAGGCTGCGTTCGCTCGGCCATTGACGGCTTCCTGGGCGCTATGATTGTGGGCGTGTCCTGGCTGATGTCACAAACGCAGGGCTGGCGGACGCAGCAGGTCGGGGCCCAGAACTCTACATCGTCCACTTCCTGTTCCTCCTCCTCCACTTCCTCCTCCTCAGCGAGGATCTGATTAAGCTCCGCCTTGGCGAGCGGCCCACGCAGGAGGCTCATGCACGTAGAGCGCAGCGTCAGAAAGTTCCAGAACTCGGGGGTCGAGGGTAGAGTCCCTTCTTGAGGATCTGCAGCACCTCGAAGCGGACGTGATTGGCTACGGGACAGGCGTCGGCGCTGTACTCCACGTCGGGGTGCTTGTAGAGCAGCGAAACCGTCTTGTAGGAC
>JAODXP020000031.1:27634634-27647134 GCA_027497455.2 Sardinella longiceps
GGGATGGGGGCGGGCCTTATCTCAGTGATGAGGGTTGTGATTGGTTGGAAGGGGTTGGGGGTGGGCCTTACCTCAGTGATGAGGGTTGTGATTGGCTGGAAGGGGCTGGGCATGTTGGCCTCGTCTGGCTCCTCCTCCTCAAGGGGCCGGCCTTCTCGCTCCGCCTCCTCTCTCTCCTGACGAGCCCTGTGGGGAAGGAGTGTAAGCATCACACGCACGCACACACACACACACACACACACACACACTCCCATCCTCTCTCTCCTGACGACCCTATAGGGAAGGAGTGTAAGCATCAAACACACACACGCACACACACACACACACACACACACACACCCTACCTCTCCTCTCGTATGCGGCGTACTCTCTCTGCGCGGTCCTTCTTGTCCTGTTCCTCTTGGGCTCTCTGCTCTGCTGTGTCTCTTTGCACGCGCTCAGTGATGGCCTCGTAGTCCCGCGCGATGTTGCTAAGCAACCAGTTCAGACCCTTCTTGATGGACTTGTCCACCTTCTTACCGTAGCCGATCACCGCAGAGCATGGCTCCTACACACACACACACACACACACACACACACACACACACACAGAGTTCAATATCACTATCTACTGTAGTTATCTATTTGTGTGTGTGTGTGTGTGTGTGTGTGTGTGTGTGTGTGTGTGTGTGTGTGTGTATACTCACTATCTGGCAGAGGCACTTGTTCTCGTTGACGAGTTTTTCCAGAGAGAGACTCTCGATGATGTCAGCTTCTGCCAATGCCCCGTCACGGTCCTGCTTATTGGCCAGACTGCACACACACACACACACACACACACACACACACGCGCACACACACACGCGCACACACACACACACACAGACACACGCGCACACACACACAAAGCACACAAATCATTTACAAAAACAAAGTTCACATAACTGGGCTGTTGTACATGGTGTGTGTGTGTGTGTATGTGTGTGTGTGTGTGTGTGTGTTTGTGTCTTACACGAGGACGGGCTTGCCGGCGATGCGTGGGTGTCGTAACACCTCCTCCATGGTGTCTCGTGTCTCCTGGATGCGTTGCGTGTCGCTGGAGTCGACTACGAAGACAACGCCGTAGGACTCTGAGTAGTAGTTCTTCCAGATGCCCCGGATACGCTTGCCTCCGCCGAGGTCAAAGATCGTGACCTCAAACTTGCCCTGCTTCAGGTCCACCTTAGAGAAACCCACTGTGGGGGCCACGTCCTCCGGGCTCTCTGGAGACCACACACACACACACGTGCACGCCCACACACACACACACACACACACACAGTTAACATTTGGAGCAAAATCCTCTTTCCTCTTTCTAGCTTTCTAGTACACACACACACACCACCATTACGACAGGGAGGGATTTGTGTGTGAGGGTAGAGGTGGTTGATATATAGGTTAAATGTGTGTGTGTGTGTGTGTGTGTGTGTGTGTGTGTGTGTGTGTGTGTGTGTGTATATTGTCCAACCTTCTTTGATGCCTCTGACTGTTGCCGTTATGTGTGTGTGTGTGTGTGTGTATTGTCTAACCTCCTTTGATGCCTCTGACTGTTGCCGTTACGTGTATGTGTGTGTGTGTGTGTGTGTGTGTGTGTGTGTGTGTGTGTATTGTCTAACCTCCTTTGATGCCTCTGACTGTTGCCGTTATGTGTATGTGTGTGTATGTGTGTGTGTGTGTGTGTGTGTGTGTGTACTGTCTAACCTCCTTTAATGCCTCTGACTGTTGCCGTTACGTGTATGTGTGTGTGTGTGTGTGTGTGTGTGTGTGTGTGTATTGTCTAACCTCCTTTGATGCCTCTGACTGTTGCCGTTACTGTGTGTGTGTGTGTGTGTGTGTGTGTGTGTGTGTGTGTGTGTATTGTCTAACCTCCTTTGATGCCTCTGACTGTTGCCGTTTTTCCAGCGTTGTCCAGTCCCACCATCACCAGTGTCACTTTCCTGCACACACAAACACACACACTTGTATTGTTATTCTCTACACACACACACACACACACACACACACACCTGTCTAGTTACTCTATGACTCCCTCTGTTGGGCACGCACACACACACACACACACATTGTACAATCAAGCTACACTCTAACACAAGCTTTAAATCACAGATCATAACAATCTCCACCCCAATAGGAGCTTTAGGAGACCACCTCCACACTCTGTGCCTCATCACAGCTCATAGCGGTTAGTTAGCCAGGCGATGCTAACAGACTGAAGCTCAATCCCACTGCACACAATCACTCCCATGACTGCTAGCAGAAACATGCTGTCAGTTAGAGGAGGCAACAGAGACGGAACTGCACAGAGACAATCTGATTGGTCATATACACACACACACTCAAAACATGTTGCCAGGAACATTGATCAGTTCTTCTCATAGGAGTTCTTAACCTCCAAGAACCGTCTCACTGACAACACAACACACCAAGCAGATCCTCTTTCCCACAGGCTAACCTGGCGTCTGTTTCCCTACAGCAGAGTTGCTAACTAGCCTAAGTTAGCTACTATGTTGGTTGCAATGCAATTTCCCATTGACAACTAGTAGCAACTAGCCTATGCTAACATCGGTTTCCACTAGTATTCTCCAAAACTCTTACACACACACACACACACACACACACACGCACACGCACAGATACTTAACTTCGGCACTTCCGCCGAAAGGACATGAAGCGTATGATCCACGACACAGTCCTCTGTAGCCACGAGCCCTTCATCAGGGCAGCGAAGCAGACAGAACCAGCACACACTCACAAACACACACACACACACACACACTCTCTATGGCCACCTCGCTATCCTCTAGCCTTTAGCGACACACACACACAGGCCTGGACGGCCCCATCTGTCGAGATTAGCTGGGGATTTTTCCTGAGCCGATCAGAGGGGGGGAGCAGGAACACACACACACACACACACACACACTCCTCTCAGGTCTTCAGGGTGTCTGGAGCATCTGTTCAATGCCATGACACAGCCTAATAAACACACAAAACAATGGCAGCACACTCACACACGCAAAGCACCACACACTCTCACACACCAACACACACACACACACACACACACTCACATACACATGCATATCAAAATAAAGAACCACACACACACATATGAAAATAAAGCACCACAGCTAACAGAAGAGGGACTACAAATCACCACTGAGCAACACACCACACACACTCACAGACACACACCGCAGCTAGCATATGGGACAAAAACACACCACTCAAGACAAACATACAACCACACACACACCAAAATAAAGCAGTGTGTGTGTGTGTGTGTGTGTAATTGGACTGAAGAGGTCTACATTTATGACATAGCATTCATGCGTAGTGTGCTTGTCCTTTTGCCCAAGACGTGTGTCTGTGTGTATTATAAATGTATGTGAATGCTCCATGCTTGTTATTCCACTATGTACACAACTTTATAGCATCATTATGGATCACACTATGCATGTATTTTTGTATGCATGTATGTGTGTGTGTGTGTGTGTGTGGACATAGGTTTGGTGACAATATGCTCTAAATGGATTAGTTTTCTCTATGGAGTCACTGGGTCGGGTAAGGTGTGATACAGAAGAGATTTAGCTTATGTGAATGTATGTGTTGTTGGTGCTGTATTGCCCTCGTCATGTCCAAACTGGGTCTAAATACTGAATACTGAGTCAGAAGTGATGATGCAACTGTAGGCTACTGTAGACCAACAGCTTGACTAACTCTTGAGTCCCTACATGGGTTAACTCATCTGGGTCACACTCAAACAGAACCAAAACAAAATCCAATATCTAATAGTCAGTTGGTACCCCAACAAGATAGCGCCTACAGATAATGTTACATCATAGCACACACAAACACAAACACACACACACACACACACACACACACACTCACTCACTCACTCACCTGGCAGGCTCTCGCCAGCGCTTCAACCAGTTGCAGCAGTTCGCCATGAGACTGAACATAATATCAGTCCCAGCTGTGGATGTGAACCGGGTTTCCTCTCCCTCTCTCTTCAACACACCTCCAGCTCAGCCCTCGGCGCTGCCTAGCCGCTTACACCCATCCAGGGCTCTTCAATCCCGGACCCGTGTGGAGGCTTTAGCCGCTCGCTGTCCTCCACCTATGGCCCCGCAACACACTCAGGCGCAGTCATGTTTCTAAGGATTTGTCACTTTCTAACTAACGTTAGGCCTAAATGCAAGCAGGGTTGGGGCAAAGAGAACACTATAACGGTATAGATGGTTGACAACGCTGTATGTTCTTGGCGTTTAGCACCATCACAGTTTCCACGGAGTTGTCAAAACCAACTGGAGCCGCTAAACTATCTGATGTTCGCTATCACAGTTAACTACAGAGCCGTTTAAAGAGCTCTGGCGAACTGGACTTAGCTACCTTGCGGCTAGCCTAGCTAGCGGTAACCCAAGTTAACGGTTCTGGTATATTTCATTCTTGACTAATGAAACACATTAAAAAACGCACTGAATTCATGGTCGTAAGTGTTTACAGTTTTTCGTCTTCGACCAATAGTGATAACTTTGTAATGCAAATTATCAGATAACCGAGGAGCGTTAACCGTTAGCTAATAACGTTAGATCTCCTTGGCTACGATAAAGCCAGATGAGTTATGCTAGCCTACTTACAAAAACATACTGACACTTTTACTCAACACGACGAGACGTGCTGAATTCGTCTTACATTGCCCATGTCCAAAATTGTAACGAGTTGCCATTCCTGGGTCGTTAGCCAACACTACTCGTTGGTTTGTATAAAGCCCGCTAGCTAACGTTATGCTTATTTGTTTATGCCATGGAGACTGGCTGCTATGGCTGCGTCTGGCTGGGCTGGGTTGCTTGTGCGCAGACTCAGACCAGAGAACGGCAGGGATTTGGGATCTTTTCTCTGGCTGAGAGAGAGCGGCATCAGTGGTCGGAGTCCTCAAAAACATCATCCATCTTTGCGTCCGTCACCAATAATCAAAACTAAGCTCTTGCATAATGTATATTTCCAAATATGAGCTTTATTATTTTGGCAAAAACGTCTTATAGAAACCCTTCCCCCTCCAATCATACACCATACAAACTCTTCATTTTTGTACATAGTTAAGAATAAAAAAAAGAATATGAATAAATTAAATAAAGCTGTTATTATTGAATCAAACATCTTTACAGTTTCTTTTTTAAACTTATTTTTTTCCTTTACAAAGGACAAACTCTTTTCACCTATGTAACCAGGCAGGCTAGTCACTGACACTGACTACCATCTTCAGAGGGAAACTGCCCACAGCTGAATGCCAGTCCAGGCCTGTTTGAGAGTGGAGCTAAAAACGTGTGTGTGTGTGTGTGTGTGTGTGTGTCAACTCCGTAAAGCTGAGTCCATGGAACTACCCCCCGACTCGGCCGGCCCAACCCATCCCACAGTCGGACCTCATAAGGCCTGAGCACCAGGTATGTGGAACTGGAACTGGTGACCGTAGTAACATGAGCGGAATAGGAATATGGAGCTGAACTGATGACTGTAAAAACAAAATAACCTGAGTGGACTCAGTGGATCAATGTGGATCTGATCTGATGACAATAACAACATGAGTGGACTAGGAAGGAGAAAGTGAGCTGATGACCGTAAAAACACAGGTGGACTATCACTGTGAAATTGAGTTGATGACAATAACATGGGTGAACTATCACTGTGAAATTGAGTTGATGACAATAACATGGGTGAACTATCACTGTGAAATTGAGTTGATGACATGACAATAACAACATTGTGGAGCTCAACTGATGACCGTAATAACACAATAATAACATGAGTGGACTATCCTTGTAGAACTGAATTGATGACAATAACAACATGAGTGGACTAAGTAGGAGAAAGTGATCTGATGACGATATAAACATGAGTGGACTATCATGGAGGAACTGAACTGATGACCATAATAAACTGACTATCGGTGTGAAAATGGCGTCCATTTCCCAAAGGCATAGTCGCTAGCCAGTTAGCAATTTAGTTAGTTAGCAATGGGAGATTGCATTGCAACCAATATAGTTGGCTTTTGGGGATACGGACCCCTGAACTGATGACCATAATAACATGAGTGGACTATCAATGTGGAGCTGAACTGATGCCATTAATAATAATAACATGAGTGGACTATCAATGTGGAGCTGAACTGATGCCATTAATAATAATAACATGAGTGGACTATCAATGTGAAATTGAGTTGATGAAAATAATAACATGAGTTGACCATCATGTAGATGATCGTACGCAGCGATGCCCTCTGGATTGACAGCAGACCAATAATGAAAGGAACACATGGCTGTGAAGTAGGTTGACTTGATGAAGCAGATTGTTCTCAACTGCACCTGTTGGAACCCATGGAGTGAAATCCAACAGGTGGGGAAAACAACTTCTTTAGCAGGTGGGAACTCGGAATGTGCAAACATTCACTACTTAATAAACCTTACTGGGAAAACCAGTGCATCTCAAGCACAATTACCATCATCAAGAGTGTGTGTGTGTGTGTGTGTGTGTGTGTGTGTGTGTGTGTGTGTGTACAGGTAAGAGTGTGGGGGCAGACCAGTGTTGTGTAAAAAAACAATAATTCTAAACCATCAACAGTGCAAATCAGTTTCCTCTGGGTCTCCAGCTCAGAATGCAGACAGGAGTTCCAGAATTCAGACGGGAGTTCCAGACTGAATGGTCTGCGAGAGTCCAGTTCCCGGGAAGATGAAGAAGCAGTTTCTCTCTGTTCCATTCTCCCTCTCAGTCTTGCTGAAAGGCATTATATTATGGACGACTATTTAAGAGTTTAGAGCAATCGTCCAGGAAGACTCTCCCAGGGTGGAGCGGAAAAGTGGCCTAACCACAGACCGAGTGCTCCGTGACTGGGGCTCAATTGATTTGAATGACAGGCCACTTGAACAAGTTTCTGACCATTTCTGCACCGGGTCTTGGGGATAGTTTCAGTATCCTGCCCTAGACTCATTCAGAGCGAGTGACTGGCCACTGAACTAGTTTCTGACCAGTTCTGCACCGGTTTGGGAGACAGATGTTAAAAAAGTCCTACTATAACCAGGGAGCTAAAAAAAAAGACCTAAAGTGGCCTTAATTTCATGTGTTCTGAGTCTGACAGACTCGTCTGATATCCATTAAAACAAGTGTAGTGATTTTCAACAATGAGCGTTACCATAGCACCCACTCCAGCTGTGAGCAGGGCAGTCCTTCTGTTATTGATGAGGTCATGATCATGTGACCAGGAGCCAATCAGTTTCTTCAAGAGGCCCCAGCCCCTTTCTCCCCCACACTCCTCCCCTGCCTCTTACATCAGAGGCATAATCTCTCCCGGCGGTTCCCACACAGATCCAGAGCGCTCCTCTCCTCCTCCTCTCTTTGTGTCCTCCTCTCCTCTCCTCTTCCTCCTCTCCTCCTCCTCTCTTTGTGTCCCCCTCCTCTTCCTCCTCTCCTCCTCCTCTTGTGTCCTCCTTCTCTCCTCCTCTCCTCCTCGTCTTCTCCAGGATCTCACAGCTTCCTTCTTCTCCCGTTCACCAGCCACCTGCTCAAGTCAAATCACAACACAATCATTAGATCCACCAATCCTGTTTCAAATCACAACACAATCATTAGATCCACCAATCCTGTTTCAAATCACAACACAATCATTAGATCCACCAATCCAGTTTCAAATCACAACACAATCATTAGATCCACCAATCCAGTTTCAAATCACAACACAATCATTAGATCCACCAATCCTGTTTCAAATCACAACACAATCATTAGATCCACCAATCCTGTTTCAAATCACAACACAATCATTAGATCCACCAATCCTGTCTTAAATTACAGCAGAGTCATTAGATCCACCAATCCAGTTTCAAATCACAACACAATCATTAGATCCACCAATCCAGTTTCAAATCACAACACAATCATTAGATCCACCCAAACCCTGTCTGACTTTGCTGAGAGCTGCTGATAGGCATAAAAGAATGAGAGAATTTGACACAAGGTAGACCAACTACTACTACTACTACAACTACTTTCAAGACAATTTAGATATTTAACATAACAACTACAATTTGTTGGGACTTTTACTGCTTTTACTTTTTTACTGACTTTTACTTTCACTGTTAATTGAATCTCCCACACTAGCCAGTAGAGGCCAGACATCAGAGCGACTCACCTTCTTCATCGGAGTCGAAGCCGAAGAGAGCGGTGCACTTCTTCAGATGTTCCTGCAGCTCCGCAGTGCTGGCCAGCGAGGTGGAACACCGCGAGCAGCGAGGCCTCTGGACTCCATCGCTAACTCCACCGCCACCGCCGCTACTGTCCCCGCTCGCCACCTCTGCTGCCGCCGCCACCGCCGCCTGTCGCCCTGCCCCTGCCATCGCCATCTCCTTCCGCCGCTTGGGCATGCTGATGTACTTCTCGTCCAGGTAGGCGCAGGGCAGCGGGCGCACGAAGGGCTTGATGGCTACGTTGCCGTAGGGAGACGACCCCGGTGCTGCCGACCCGTCTTTCTCCGACCCGCCAGCCGCCTCACCCTGACCCTGAGCCGACCCCTGACCCTGAACTGACCCCTGGGTCATCTTAACGCCGTGGCCGTTCACCAGGCCCCTGGACTCGCCCTGGCCAGCGCTGGAGGAGGTCGGCGACCCCAGTGACCCCACGCTGACCTCTGCCCCCCAGCCAGGCTTCACTCCTGAGTCTCCCGCAGGGTCCTGGGCTAGACCCTCCTCTCTCGCTGAGTCTGGACCAATAGGAGTAGAGGGGGTGTGGTCTTGTGAGGACGGCTCAGCGTCAGGTCGAGTAGGCGTCACAGGTGTCATTACGGGCGCTCCCCGCACCTCGCCGTTAGGTGGTGTGAGAGGGCCGTCTCTGGGGAGTAGGGTGTGTGTGAGTGTGTGTGAGTGTGTGTGTGAGTGTGTGTGTGAGGGGCGTGTGTAATGGGCGCGCTCGTGCCGGTGCAGCTCCATGTTGCTGTGAGCGGTGTGTGTGCAGCCGGAGTAGCAGCACTGCAGGCGGAGTGTGTGTGTGTGTTGATCCTTCACGTGTGTGCGCATGTCGGCCAGTGCGCGGAAGGCCTCGGGGCAGCCCTGGTGCGGGCACGGGTGGCGTAGGCTGGGGTTGCTATGGCGATGCACATGGTCGCAGTAGTGCTGGAAGGCGTTGAAGCGGCGGGTGCAGTACATGCAGCGGCCCTCGGACGTCTGGAACGCGGAGCGGAACCCTGCGGCGTCGGACGGGTGCTCCTGGAGCAGGTGACCCAACATCTGAGCACCTCGACTGGGCAGACGTGCGGAGCATCCCGACACCGGACATCCAATCAGCTCCACGGGCGACTTCACCGGCGCCGATGGCTTCGGACTCGGACTCGAGATCTCGCCAGGGGCTTCACGGGGGTGGGCGGGGCCTCTTGCGTACTGCCCTGCTCTGATTGACCCGTGGGTAGTGATGTGGGCGGTGGCCTTATCTCTGCCTTCTGTGCTTTGCGTTTGAGTTTATTTGGCTTCACCCTGATTGGCTGCTCTGTGGCGGCTGCTGGCTGTGAGGCCACACCCATTTCCTCTGGGACACGCCCCTGGCTCTCCTCCGAGGAGGTGTGAATGGTTGGGTGTGTGTGTGTGTGTGTGAGTGTGTGGCCTCCATCTTCCTTCCTCCTCCTCCCCCTACGCCGCTTCTCTCCCTGTGCAACAGCAGCGGCGTCTTTCCTCCGTGGGCGTAGCGGCCGACGTTCTCCGTTCTCCTCCTCCTCCTCCTCGTTTGGGTCCTCCTGTGGACAACATTAGCGACGTTAAATCATAATATCTCTACATTTCACAAATCTAAATAATATGTCTAATAATATTGTACTTTTTATTAAACAATACTACCTCTATTCAACCATCCGATCTAAATAATATCTACTTCTCATTATAATTCTGTTAATCTATTATATCTATATAATATCTATTAATTTTATTATAATTCTACTCATTAGAAGTGAACTGATTAGAACAGATCAGAAGTCTAACTTACGTCCTCCACGCGCACACGCCGTTTTCTCCTCCTGATTTTGCCGTTGGGCCGCAGTAGGTGTCGCAGGCGCTGATGTTCGCTCGTAGGGAGACTTGTGTCCGTTCCCTCGCCAGGCTGATCGGCCGCTGATGTCATCAGACCGCGTCTGAGCCTGTTCCACCTCCCCCTCTTCTTGCGGCCGAGCTTGGTCGGTGGGAGGGGCCTAAACGCGGGCGCCGGTGCGGTGCCGTTCTCTCGCGGCCTCCTGGTTGCCTAGCGACGGCGGTGGCGTTTGAGCCTGCAGCTCGGCCACGTGACGGGAGAAGTGATCGTATGCATCATCAGGGTCGGCCGGAGGCTCGTCACAGAACATGCACTGGCCTGGCGACAGCATCTGATTGGTCCCCCGGTAGTGGGAGTAGGCGTGTCTCATGATGTTGCCGCCGCGGAACGCTTTATGGCAGATACGGCACGTGTGCACCAGCACGGGCGCCTCGGGAACCATGGCAACCACCGGCCCCGGCGTCTCCCCCGAACGCACCTCTGATGGAACAGCGTCAGGCGTCACGCTCACAGGGGCCGCACACACCGGCGCCGAATCAGAGTGTGTGTATGAGGGTGTGTGTGTGATGTGTGCTGCACTGGGGCCGGCTGAGCAGGTGTGTGTTGGGTCGGACCTGTTTGAGGAGGTGTGTGTTGCACCGACCCCACCTGAGAGTGTGTGTGCTGGACAGACGCCACCTGAGAGTGTGTGTGTTGCACTGGAACTGTCTGAGAGTGTGTGTGTTGGGCTGCAGCCATTAGAGTGTGTGTGTGTTGGACTGAAGCCGTCTGAGGAGGTGTGTGTTGCGTCAGAGAGGGTGTGTGTAGCTGGAGGGTGGGGAGGGGCTCTAAGGATTCCGTCTGAGAGGGGTCATGTGACCTGGCATTGGTCAGGACGCTGGGGGAAGACTCTGTGGGCATGGCCTGTGGCTGAGGAACCAATAGGGGCTTAGAGGGGGAGGGCTTCTGAGTCTGGGGAACCAATAGGGGCTTAGAGGGGGAGGGCTGCTGAGTCTGGGGAACCAATAAGGGCTTAGAGGGGGCGGGCTGCTGAGTCTGGGGAACCAATAAGGGCTTAGAGGGGGCGGGCTGCTGCGCTGCGGCCATCTTGAGTGGAGACGACGGAACCTCTGGCTGTGCGGTGGGAGGGGTTTGAGCTGGAGCGGAGGTGGAGGATGAGACAGGTGCGAGCGGTGTGTGTGTGTGAGCCGGAGTGTGTGTCAGTGGCTGTGTGTGAGCGTGAGCATGAGAGTATGTCTTTAGCGGCACAGAGCGAACCGTCTCCCCTCTTGCGGAGTCAGGCTGTCTGACGGAGGGAATCTTGACCTCGCTGGGGGGAGGAGTTTTAGTCGACGGGTCCAGAGTGGTGACTGGGACTGGAGTCGCCAGCGCAGCGTCTCCCTGGGCAACGGGCCCCAACGCAGCCCTAAGGGCACTGTGGTGGTTGTCCAGGTGATTGTAGTCATGGATACGGTCGCTGCGGCTGGGCTGGGAGGGCAGTTTGACGTCAGCAGCAGCAGCAGCAGCAGGAGCAGCAGGTGTGTGTGTTTGAGTGGGATGCTGCTGCTGCTGATGATGATGATGAGCGCCATCTAGTGGTGCGGAGGATGCAGACGTGCTCACCTCCATCTCCACCACCTCCACCATCTGAGGCTGAGAGACGGCCGACAACGATACTGTCGCTGCTGCTGCTGCTGCTGCGGGCCTCCGAGACGCCACTAGTTCTGGTTCTGGTTCCGGTTCGGTGTCGATCTGGACCCCCTGCTCCTGGTGCGCTCGGGCGTAGCTGTGGAACTGACGCACCGTCGCCTGCGTGTTGGGAAGCGTGGGAACTCCACCCCTTTCAGTGCCGTTCTCCAGGAACAGCTTAAGCAGACGCACCAGTGTTGCGCTGTCTGACGCTTTAGCCACGCGCTCGGCTGGGCCGTTAGCCTTAGCGTAGCGCTCACCTGAGACGCACCTGGGAAGGGGTGTGGCTTGTGCTGGGGGAGTGTCTTCAAGCAACAGCTCGTTATCGGGCAAGGAGAATTCCAGCGTCTCGCTGGGACTGCGGAGCGGCGAAGCCTCCAACCCGTCGCCCAGGCCCAGTATGTGTGTTGCCATGGGGACAGCGTTCTTGTTGCGGCTGCTGCGCTCGGACGATCGTTCGTACGTCCTCATGTGCTCGGGCGCCGTCTGCGGCTTCCTGCCGGGCTTCTTGGGCGTCTTTAAGCTCCGCCCAGGAGCGTTGTTCTCCGCCTGAGCCGCCGCCTCCTCCTCCAGTAGCCAGCGAGGCTTCCGTCCGCGCCGCTTCCACGCCCGCCGCTCCGCCTGTCTGGACACGAGTCTCTGCTGCCGAGACAGAACGCTGCTGCCCAGCTGCCGTGCCACATTCTGCTGCACCTGGTCCAGCTGGCGGAACGAGCGTCTCCGTGACGACGACCCGTCCGACATCTTGCCCT
>JAODXP020000031.1:27649634-27652134 GCA_027497455.2 Sardinella longiceps
CAGGAACGAGTTGGTGAAATATAGTGGGGCTTTTTTTTCTATGGTAACGTTGTCACACTGCAAACATGCCATGAGGAATAACATGAGAAACTGACAAGACTCAAGTGTATCTTGTGTGTGTGTGAGAGTGCATGTGCGTGCGTGTGTGAGTGTGTGTACACCACAGACAGGTGAGGTAGGCCTGCAGGAAGAACAGGTGTTGTCCAGCGCTGGGTGTGTGTGTGTGTGTGTGTGTGTGTGTGTGTGTGTGTGTGTGTGTGTGTGTGTGTGTACCTGTGTGTGCAGGCGGTCGTGTTGCGCTGCCTTCCACAGGCAGGTGAGGTAGGCCTGCAGGAAGAACAGGTGTTGTCCAGCGCTGGGGTGTGTATGTGTGCGTGTGTGCGTGTGTGTGTGTGTGTGTGTGTGTGTACCTGTGTGTGCAGGCGGTCGTGTTGCGCTGCCTTCCACAGGCAGGTGAGGTAGGCCTGCAGGAAGAACAGGTGTTGTCCAGCGCTGGGGTGTTGACTGCAGGCTCGGGCGAGAGCCATGGCCTCCTGCACACGCTCACACACCAGCAGGTAGCGCACGCGCAGCTCCAGGAACACACTCGCCTCCGAGCCCAGGAATCTGCTCACTGCAACACACACACACACACACACAACACGTGCAAATGCAAATGAAAAGTCAGTGGGTTAAATATCTGTGAAACACACACCACACACACACACACACACACACACACCACACAGGTGCAAATGTACACATGCACACACAGAAATTCAGTGGGTTAAATATGTGTGAAACCCAGCCCATTCGACCCCACTCACTCACTCACTCACTCACTACACACACACTCACACACACACTCACACACACACTCACACACACACTCACACACACACACACTCACACACACACACTCACTCACTCACTCATACACACACTCACTCATACACACACTCACTCATACACACACTCACTCACACACAAGTATCCATTTCCATCCCCCCACACACACTAACACACCTACCCTGGTCTGGGTCCTGCGTGGCCCCCTTGAGGATGCCCTGCAGTACTGCGCTGGCCCAGGGGCCTCCATCCCTCATGATCTGCCTCAGCTGCAGCAGGTACACATTCTGGTGACGCACCAAACACGCCTGACTCTCCTGTATGGGGAGAGAGAGAGAGAGAGAGAGAGAGAGAGAGAGAGAGAGAGAGACGAGAGGGAGAGAGAGAGAGAGAGAGAGAGAGAGAGGAACAGAGAGAAAGAGAGGGAGCGAGAGAGAGAACAGAGTGGGAGAGAGAGGGAGACAGAGAGGGAGAGAGAGAGAGAGAAAGACAGAGAGATTAATAGAGAGATATTCTGGTTTGACTCCAGACTGTGTAGTACAAATGCATGCAAAAGTGTGTGTGTGTGTGTGTGTGTGTGTGTGTGTGTGTGTGTGTGTGTGTGTGTGTGTGTGTGTGGACTGCATACATGTCTTTGTAAGTACATATGAAAGTGTGCATGTGCTTTTGACTCAAAAGTACATATATGTCTGTGTTAATGCATGTGTGTAAGGGTAAGAGTGTGTGTGTGTGTGTGTGTGTGTGTGTGTGTGTGTGTGTGTGTGTGTGTGTGTGTGTGTGTGAGAGTGTGTCTCACCTGGAAAGAGTCCAGAATGCCTTTCAAAGGGTCTTCGGGGAACTCCTCCTTCCCAAAGAACAGCAGCAGCTCAAATACACTCCTGCAACACAGAGTAACAATGTGTGTGAGATGTGTGTGTGTGTGTGGGTGGGTGGGTCAAATACACTCCTGCAACACAGAGCAACAACGTGTGTGAGATGTGTGTGTGGGTGTGTGTGTGTGGGTGGGTCAAATACACTCCCAGGGGTGATAGTGAGAAAAAAATCCTGAGCCTGAACTTTTTTCGGGGTCAAGGGGCGGGGGCGGGGTCGGCTGGGGTCTGGCGATGACGTAACATAGGTTTAATTTTGACAAATTATTCAAACATTTAATAGTTTTTGTATGACCATTATAGATATGTTTTCATTTTTGCTTAATGGCTATAGTGTTATTCACAAAAACACAGATCATTTCCATCTTCGTATAGCACTTTAGATCGACTGGAACAAACTGGACACGTTGGGTTCTATGTAGAAATACATTCTAGGCTTGTGCTGTTGCAGTATAGTTATAATTGAGGTGGGTATTAACCCCAATTCAGCAATTCAACACTAGATATATTCCTGAAAACATGGTGAATGCTTTACCAACTTGAATGAATTCAAAGCTATATATAGTAGTCATACAAGACATATGTATATATATATATATTTAATGTTATGGCCTATTGTTGTTTTTGATCTAACTGTGAAGCACGTTGAGCAGCAGTCTTGTGTGAATTGTGCTATTATAGGCTATACAAATGCAATAGGCCTAATAAAAATAATTAGAACAAAAAGACTAATAATAATAATAATAATCCTACGTTATTATGCGATATTTTTGTTAAGTTATTATTAGGCCTGCTATGAATCA
>JAODXP020000031.1:27684361-27690142 GCA_027497455.2 Sardinella longiceps
TGTTCAGATCCACAGATCTACTGTATTACCCTCTTGTAACTTTTCCAACATCTGCACCCAGGGCCACAACATCAGCTGATCTCTACTGATCTCTACTGATCTCTATAAACTGATCTCTACTGATCTCTACTGATCTCTCCTGATCTCTATAAGCTGATCTCTCTCTACTGATCTCTACTGTCTCTATCAGCTGATCTCTATCACAACTGATCTCTACTGTCTCTATCAGCTGATCTCTAATCTCTACTGATCTCTCCTGATCTCTATAAGCTAATCTCTACTGATCTCTACTGTCTCTATCAGCTGATCTCTAATCTCTACTGATCTCTACTGTCTATCAGTTGTTCTCTACTGATCTCTATAAGCTAATCTCTACTGATCTCTACTGATCTCTATCAGCTGATCTCTACTGTCTCTATCAGTTGTTCTCTACTGACTGCAGATCAGGTGATGGCCATGGTGAGAGCAGACATCCTGTCTTTAGACAACAATACACATGTACATTTCATCACACACAAACAAACACACATACTTACAACACAACACACACACACACACAAACACACATACTTACAACACACACACACACACACATTTCATCCTGCTCATAAAATACAAACACACTCACATCTCTGTCTCTCCCAACAACACACAGTCAAACAAACACACACTCACACATCTCTGTCTCTCCCAACAACACACAGTCAAACAAACACACACTCACACATCTCTGTCTCTCCCAACAACACACAGTCAAACAAACACACACTCACACATCTCTGTCTCTCCCAACAACACACAGTCAAACAAACACACACTCACACATCTCTGTCTCTCTCAACAATACACAGTCAAACAAACACACACTCACACATCTCTGTCTCTCTCAACAATACAAACACACACACACACACACACACACACACACACTCACACATCTCTGTCTCTCTCAACAACGCACGCACACACACACACACACACACACACACACACACACACACACACACAGAGACACGTTATCTCTCTCTACCTAGATCCTGTCTCCATCCCAAAGCAAATGAGGGCAACTGAGGGCCAGTAAACTGATCTTTGCACAAGAGATGCTCCCATATCAGACAGATGGGACAGATAGACACAGCAACCATTATGCATTCCATGAGTGTGTGTGTGTGTGTGTGTGTGTGTGTGTGTGTGCGAGAGAGAGAGAAGCCCTTTTCCCATTGCAACGCGGTATAACGCCGGGTCGTAATACCGTGTCCAACCCCGCGTCAAGCAATGGGAACGCAATTCTAACCCCTGCCCAAAGCCGTGTCGCTGGACTGTTCTGGGGGCGCAATACGTAACACGCAAAGTCGGGCGGGTTTAATGACGTAACCTATGCGCTGCTCTTTTTTCATCTGAACCACGTGAACTTGAGAATGTAAACAATCAAGACGAGGTCTAACTAGCAATTAAGCTAGGTTACAGGCAGCAATAGGCAGCTAACTGGTAACTCAAGGCATAGCAAAACCAGTCATACAAACAGAAAGCAAACCCATGGAGAATAAACAACACTTGGCTTGATCAACCATAAATCACATTATGACCGTCCCTAAGCCTATGAGCTGCTCTTTTTTCATGAACTTGAGAATGTAAACAACAAATTCATACGGTGGTCTAACTAGCAATTAAGCTACAGGCAGCTAACCGGTCACGAAAAGCATAGCAAAACCGGTCATACAATCAGAAAGCAAACCCATGGAGAATGAACAACACTTGGCTTGATCAAATCACATTATGAAGCAGCTACTTTGACAGCTACTGTCACCGCAAGCTCACAATCTCGCACCACCACCAGCCTACTGTCATGACATGACCATCTCACAAACAAGCTCACAATCTAGTCAAAACCCACCAATTTAGCTTTAAAAATCCTCAATGGTAGCAGCATTTATAGAAGTAGAAATCCACAAACCTACCTGTCCCTGTAAACTGCTCAAAAGGACCATGCTTTTTAATCCACAGAACCTGCTTGGATAACGTAGCCAGTCTTGCCTGTCTGAAACGGTACCCTAGCAATTTTCTTTTTTTTATTAGCCTAAGTGTTTAAATGTCAATGCCTGAACTCTGTTGCTGCTGTTGCTCTGTTGCTGTTAGTCACGCCCACTTCAGACGCGGGTCGTTGTCCGTTCCCATTGAACTCGCTTCGGCAAAAAGACTACCCCCGAGGTGGGTCGAAAAGCCGAGCCGAGTTGATGCGGCAATACGGCTCCTCAATGGGAACGGAACAGCGGGAGCGCGCTTGAGGCGTGTTTAACCCGCTATATTCCTCAATGGGAAAGGGGCTAGAGATGTGTGAATGTGTGTTTGTGTGACTGTACGTGGGTTGTCATTCCATTAATGTACGGAGAGCGCAGACATACTGAAGCTGTTTCCAAATCTCAATGACTTCCATAAACGTTAAAATACTGTTTCTGTTGCGTGGCCGGGAACATTCTCACCGTTAAAATACTGTTTCTGTTGCGTGGCCGGGAACATTCTCACCATTAAAATACAGTTTCTGTTGCGTGGCTGGGAACATTCTCACCATTAAAATACAGTTTCTGTTGCGTGGCTGGGAACATTCTCACTGCACTTAAGTCTCAATCCTGCCACCAAAAAACTGCCACCAAAAAACTTGTCAACTGCAAAAAACCCACGGAATGGAAGTCGAACGTTCTAATCACTGAGCTGAAAAGAAGCTTTTTAAAGGACAGAGTTGTGAGGATTTACACATACTGCCACAGCTAGATAGCCCAGGCTAGTTAGCATCCACGGCATCCGTTACATTAGGGACAAAACAGATGGAAAAACATTCTGGTTTAAAGTAGCGTGTAGTAGTAGTGTATTTGGATTTGGAGGTGATGGAGATCACCATCTGGAACTTACTGTATATTGCCTTGGCCGAGGTCTGTGCTCTGACAATGATAACATTGAGGTGCTAGTGCTGGGTTCACTCACACACACACACACACACACACACACACACACACACACACACCTACACACACACTCTCTCTCTCTCTCTCTCTCTCTCTCTCTCTCTCCCACACACACACACACACACACACACACACACACATGCCCCCACCCCACCCAATTGTATATCCCTCCAGCACCAGTCAGGATGCTCTCCCAAGGCTTCTCTCTCTGATCAGCAGACACACACACGCGCACACACACACACCGACCCACCCACCCACACACACACACACACACACACACACACACACACACACACACACACACACACACACTCATGCCCCCTCCCCAGGCTTCTCTCTCTGATCAGCAGACAGGTTTTGACAATGCAAAGAATTAAAGCTCATTAAACTGGCCACTTATGCAAGTATGAATGATTGACTATTCTGTGCAGACTGCAAAGACAGAGAATCAACACTACCAGCACTACCCTGGCTGCAATCACACACACACACACACACACACACACATTTTCTCTCTTTACAAAAACACAATTGGGATTGCATTCCATGAGAAAGATTTACTTTATTAAATTTATGAAAATATTATGTCTGATTGTTAGATTAATGTGTATAGACAACTGAAATGAAAATTTAGTAATAATTCTGATTGTAGGCTAGTTGAAACTAGAATTTAACACTTAGGCCTTACATTGTATTTTTCTTTGCTGCAGGCTAAGGACTGTTAACGAGCCTTGGCAAGAAACATTGTCACGCAAAGTGAAGTCTAACTTGCCCCAATAGATATAAATATTGACAGAACAAAGAATATAATTTCTGGCAGAACAAAGCGGCATTAAAGTTAAGACATTCAACAGATTGCCGTCTTTACTCACGTGCAGCAATGAATTAGTTGCACCTTGCTCCGAACTCAGCGCGGTGCGCGCGGAAGTTTACCGTCTCCTCGAGAAGCTCCGGTGCGGGAGGATGCTGCAACCTTTGGTAGGTACCGTAGGCTGCTCGTGCAGAGAGCGCTGGAGAGTGTGTGAGTGCGTGTGCGTGTCTGCCCTCAGTGCACCCGCCCTCCACTCAAGATCGCTGCACGCCCTGGCGTGGGTTGAGCAGGGGTACGCGCAAAGCAAAGCGCGGGGGAGCTGAGACATTCCAGCGCGCTCCCGAGAAAATTAGGTTAGTCTGTATTACCTGTATATCACAACATTGCGCTGTAGGAGCGAGGCTGATCTGAAGTGCCAAACACACACACACACACACACACACACACACACACACACACACACACACAAGGGAGAAAGCTCTTACAAACAAAAGCATGTACAAAATCCAAGCTGTACAGTACAGATGTTTTTCCCCCCTGCAGTCCAGCATTGCTGTGGAGGATGCATATACACTCACACACATACACACACATGCATCTAAAAATCAGACATACTACTTTCATACATGCTCCTGTGTGTGTGTGTGTGTGTGTGTGTGTGTGTGTGTGTGTGTGTGTGTGTGAGTGAAAGAGAGCCAGTGTTGACTCATGAATTGACTCCTGAGTTGTCACATGAGTCAGTTTGTGGCCTCTGTCCAGCAAAAGAAAAGTTATGTCACCATGGCAACAGTTCAGAATGCCCAAACCCTCTCTCACTTACACACACACACACACACACACACACACACACACACACACACACACACACACACACACACTGGGATGGCACGTCATCATTCCTTTTCCACTCCTCACTAATGACCTACTGCTCATGCTGTTGTTGTTGCTGTGTGTGTGTGTGTGTGTGTGTGTGTGTGTGTGGTGATGACACCAACCCTAGGGTCTGGCTGCACTGGTCCATGGGCATCAGCAATGGCATCTGTGCCCCGATACCCTGGCACGGAGATGGATTCTACAGGGGATCACCAACATACACACACACACACACACACACTGCATATTGAGTCAAAGAGCAACAGGTGACGCTGTCTGTCTGTCTGTCTGTCTCTCTCTCACACACACACACACACACACACACACACACACACACACGCATATTTACCGAACCTCCCAGTGTGTTTGTCTCGATCTGAGTTAGTCATAAAAGCACTCACAGATGAGATTGTAATGCTCTAAAAGGGGCCGTCGGCCCATGTAAGAAATGATGGTATTATGGGTAATGGGTTAATTGCTCATGTAAGAAATGATGGTATTATGGGTAATGGGTTAATTGCCATATGCCCAAGATGCTGGAATGGAAGGCAGCCAAGCATCGTTAGCGACATTGCCTTTTATTTTGGCAAAAAAAAAAAAATTGAAAAAAAAAAAGGCTGAGAATTCACCGCTCAATGGTGTTTTTTGCCCCCAACGGCACCTTCCAGGCAGCACAGCCTAAAAGGCACTACCCTAACCCTATTCCTAACCCTAACCCCCTCAACCCTCATCCTAACCCTAACACTACCTTAACCCTATTCCTAACCCTACCCCCTCAATCCTCATCCTAACCCTAAACTGAGGGGAGTAGTGCCTTGAAGGCAGCGCCAGAGACGATTCAAGCGGAGCGTTGATCATCCATGATCTTTGGTAGCGCTGCTGTTAAGGGCAAAAAATACCAAAAGATCGAAATCACCATCCAATCATTTCAAGAAACCATTTAAAACGATCGAATGGTGATACTGTGTGTCCATCAAACCCAACTTCCCTTTGACCCGCCCCTTCCCCAGTCCAAATGATTGAAAGGTGATACTGTGTGTCCATCAAACCCAACTTCCCTTTGTCCCGCCCCCTTCCCCAGTCCAAATGATTGAATGGTGATACTGTGTGTCCATCAAACCCAACTGCCTATTT
>JAODXP020000031.1:27690242-27692742 GCA_027497455.2 Sardinella longiceps
ACCCAGAATCTCCAGGCTCACAGCGAGGGCGTCACGATCCTCTCGGCACACAACATCGTACCAGACGGCCTACAACATCAAGAAGAGGAAGTCAGCCAGAAATCAAGCCAACGAACGCAGGCCACAGAGGCAGGGGAAGCCAGGAGGGAAGCAGTGAGGTGGCCAACAGCAGCAGCCAGGAAAGACTGGGAGTCATTTGACAGGGAGGTAGACCAAGTCCTGGAGTGTGTTCTTGCGGGAAGCAGCGGAACAAAGGTGAAAGCAATGTCCACTATTATCTGGAGCATAGGAGGAGGAGAGACGGTGCAGAGGTCAAAGAAAATAGGCGCCTAAGGAAGATCGCAAGGATCAGAAGCGACCTGAGAAGGCTTAAGAAGGCTTTCCGGCAAGCTCCTGATGAGGAAAAGCCTGCACTGTCAGAGATGCGAGGGGTCTTGAGGGAGCGCATTAAGACCTTGCGCAGGGCAGAGTGTCAGCGGAGGAACAGGAGGAGACGTGAACAGGAGAGAGTGAAGTTCACCAAAAATCCCTTCAAGTACTTGTCTGAGCTCCTTGGAGTCGAAAGGTCAGGAGTACTAAAGGCCTCGAGGGAAGAGGTTGAACATCATCTTCGCAAGGTGCACAGTGATGCAAGGCGGGAGGAGGAGCTGAACCTGGAAGGAAAGCTGCGCCGTCCAGAAGAGCCGGCCATTTCATTTGATAACGGAGAGCTCGGATGGCAGGAGGTCAACGATTTCATCAAGAATGCCAGGGGAGGATCAGCACCAGGGCCAAATGTGATTCCGTACAAAGTCTACAAGAACTGCGAGAGGCTAAGAAGACGTCTATGGAAGCTCCTTAAGGTGGTGTGGCGGAAGAATCAGTTGCCAGACAGCTTCCTCACGGCTAAAGGATGCTTCATCCCCAAACAGGAGGACTCTTCTAGCCTAAAAGACTCGCACAATCTCGCTGTTGAACGTGGAGGGCAAGGTGTTCTTCGGAGTTGTGGCCAAGAGGCTTACGCAGTTCTTGATAAACAACAAGTACAGCGATACATCAGTACAGAAAGGTGGAGTCCCAGGAGTCCCTGGTTGTATTGAACACAACAGCATCATCTCCAGGATCATTGAGGATGCCAAGAGGAATCAAGGAGACCTAGCAGTCCTATGGTTGGATCTGACCAACGCTTATGGTACTGTCCCCCATAAGCTGGTTGAGTACACACTTAAGGCTACCAAGTCCCAGACAGGGTCCAGCTACTCCTCAGGAACTACTTTGGCAAATTTAGGATGCGCTTCTCCTCTGGAGACTTTACTACCAATTGGCAGAGGCTGGAGGTGGGAATCGCAACTGGGTGTACAATCTCAGTGATTCTCTTTGAGGCTGCAATGAACCTCCTGGTGAAGTCAGTGGAGAAGCCGAGACGGGGAGCCGTACTGTCAAGTGGAGTCCAGCAGGTTCCAGTCAGGGCCTTCATGGACGACTTGACTATCACGGCAAGGTCAGTCCCAGAGGGTAGGTGGATCTTGGAGGACTTGGTGGAGCTCACCACGGCAGCCAGGATGGAGTTCCAACCCTCAAAGTCAAGGAGTCTGGTGCTGAAGCGGGGCCGGGTCCAAGATCGTTTCCGGTTTAAGATCGGAGACGACACCATCCCCACGGTAACGAAAAGCCGGTCAAGAGCTTGGGAAGATGGTATAGATCTGACCTAAACGACAAGGCAAGTGTAAGGGAGATGCTCAGTCAGGCAGAAGAGTGGCTGCAAGCCCTGGAGAGGAGTGGTCTACCAGGAAAGTATAAGGCCTGGGGTTACCAGCACGGCATCCTACCAAGGCTCTTGTGGCCACTGCTTGTATATGATGTCCCCTTGACAACAGTGGAAGCTTTGGAAAGGAAGATCATTAGCTTCCTCAGGAGATGGCTGTCAGTCCCCAAAAGCTTTTGCTCTTTGGGGTTATACAGCTCAGGGTCTAAGCTGCAACTGCCCATCACGTCTGTCGTGGAGGAATTCAAGACTGCCAAGGTCCGGTTGGTCATGATGCTGCGTGACAGTGAGGATCAGGCAGTGCGACAGGCAAACATCACCGTGAGGACTGGTCGGAAATAGAGCGCCAGTGGAGCTCTGAGAGAAGCAGAGGAGCAGTTGCAACACGCGGACATCACGGGCACTGTGACGCAGGGGAGGTTAGGCCTTGTAGTCATTACCCAAGCAAGCTGGAAGGAGGCTAAAGGGAAGGACCGTAGGGGAATGGTGCAAGAGGAGATCCGAGCTGTGGAGGAGGAGAGCAGGCAAGCCAGGGCAGTGGCTATGAAACAGCAAGGGAGCTGGACACGGTGGGGCGGTGTCCGAGGAAGATCCCTTAGCTGGAAGGACATCTGGAGCATGGAGGGGCATCGACTGAAGTTCCTGCTGAGCTCTGTGTACGATGTATGGCCTACACCGACAAACCTGCAAAGGTGGAGGCTGTCAGAGGACCCATTTTGCGCACAGTGCAAGAGACCAGCAAACCTCGAGCACATC
>JAODXP020000031.1:27697742-27707742 GCA_027497455.2 Sardinella longiceps
TATGTGTGTGTGTGTGTGTGTGTGTGTGTGTGTGTGTGTAATGATAGTGTGTGTGTGTGTAATATGACAGGAGCAGACATGTGTGATGGGGCGGAGACAGATCTTCAGAAGACGGCGCCCAGGAAGCAGATGCATTCTGGGACAGCGGAGTGTGGTGCTGGAATCCTCAGAAAGATGCACCTGTACGCCGTTTGACTATGAATGGTTAGGGAATGAGAGCTGCTCCACAACACACACACACACACACAAACACACACACACACACAAACACACGTGTGTGTGTTCATGTGTATTGGTGTGTCTCCATGTGTCCATGTGTGTGTGTCCATGCGCCCATGTGTGTGTGTGTGTGTGTGTGTGTGTGTCCAATTGTGTGTGTGTCCGTGTGTCCGTGTGTGTGTCCATGTGCCCATGTATGTGTGTCAATGCTTGTGTGTGTGTCCATGTGTGTGTGTACATGTGTATTTGTGTTTCCACATGTGTGTGTCCATGTTTGTGTTTGTGTGTGAGTGTACATGTGTGTGTGTGTGTGTGTGTGTGTGTGTGTGTCCATATGGGTAGCCTACTGTAATGTGTCTCCCTGTGCTCATATATGTCTCCATGTGTTCATATGTGTGTGTGTGTGTGTGTGTGTGTGTGTGTGTGTGTGTGTGTGTGAGTGTCCATGTGTCTGTGTGTGTGTGTGTCTCGAGATATTGATGTACTGAAACAAAACAATACCATAGGTCAAGAAACAAATCAGGCCATCATAGTATAATTTCTGTGTGTGTGTGTGTGTGTGTTTATCTTTCCAGTGATTACGGGTTTGAGCGACAGACAGATGGACGGTGTTCTGCTGTGTTTTGGTACCGAGGGTCTGGTATCAGAACAAACTGCACACTCGGACAGACCAGTGGGTAAGTATGAACACTAGGGTGCATCAGTTGCCCCACTTTTTTTAAAATTTGTGAAAATCAATCTGTACCTAGAATAATTTTTTTACACTTACTAAAATAAACTTCCACGAGAAATTTCATCAAATTTCATTAATATCTAAGGGGTCCACCGAGCCTCTGAAGTTCAGGCCCATAAACCGGGTTGAAAATATCAGTTTTTCTGAAATAACGCCAAAAATGATGGATTTAGCCCTATAATGTCAATGGGAGTTGAATATAAACATGGGTATTGCACATGTTTTGGTGTAAGTTATATGTCTGTATCTTCATTACTTTCTGAGATATGACAATTCTGTCAATTTCCTCAATAGCAGCCAAACCAACCTAAAATGAAACTACTCCATTAGTTTGCAAAACCATAAAAGGCAATGTTCATAACAATGTGGGATGAAAAAATAACTCTAGAACTATGAACACAATAAACTTTCAATCTTAGATGAACAAGAAACCTTTCAAAAACATGTATAGGCTATTATAGAAATGTATACTACGGAACAGAAAAACAGAAACAACAAATAGTAACTGTAAAGAACATCACACTCTAGCCTTTCTCTTTCTGTGGTTCTGTGATTTTTTCCGATCAGCTTCCACCACCTGCAGAACATTCTGATAATGTTCTTCACCTCTTGCAGAGAGGAGGAAGTCAGTGCAGAGCTTTACATTGCGCTCTGCACTGTCATTAATTACATTCATGGCCTCCAAGTTTGTCAAGGCCTCCTTGTAGCCTGGATGAGCAGGCCAGGTTGCGACATCAGTGGTGAGGAAAGTCGAGTCCAGTTGCAGAATGTGGAAGATGTACCATGAATCAGGTCCCACTAAATCTGCCAGAGTTGTATTTTGTGTAATCTTACCTGGAAACTTAGGTTTGCCAAAACCTGAGCCATATCTGTCCTTTGGCTGTATGCAGGAGTCAGATGGCTTGACAGCCAGCAAGTTTGTGGCAAGAGATGTCTTGTGCTCTGCTGGTACCTTACTGCTGAAGAGGGCTAGTGGTACCATCTCAGCTGTGAGATACCACAGGTGTCTTTCAAAGGCCTTCACAGCACTCTTTGAGATAACTTCTGACACTTGTGCATATCGAAGCAAGTTCTTAAAGAACTCCAGGTCGTTCCATGGTGCATCAACAGCCACTGAACACTGCAACCACCAAGATGAATAGAGGAGTGTCACAAAAGTGACAAAGTCTCCTACCTTCTCAGGCTGACGTCTTGTGGTGATCTTGCCAGTGGGGAGCTGAGCAATTTGTTCCTGGAGCAGGACAATCTTTATGGAAAACAACACCTTGGCCATCCAGCGAGCCCGGTGCATGGCACCTGGTTGCTTAAAAGAGAATCGTCTCCCCTCAGGATATGCATCTAGGAACACCAGGCACAGCTCTACAAATTCCAAGTAGTCATCGCGTTTTTGATGAAGACTTGTTTGGGCAACTTGGACCACATTATCCCGAAGACTGTGAATCATTTTCTGGGCTGCCACAGAGTAAGAGGTCACATCTAGTCTACCCAAGTCCTGTGGTTCATTCACAGACAGCATAGCAAAATTCTTCTTAAATCTTGAGAAGAGAGCCACCTCTGGGGATCTAGATGCTTCAATCTTGAGGTCTGTGAAGACATGATCCAGCACAACTTCACCAATATGATGCCTGCAGGCTGACCACAAGAGAGCACGACCTACCTTTTCCTGGATGTTGATGCAGGCTGCAGATATATGGCCTGTGTTGGATGCTGTAGTGTCAAAGGACATGTTAACGACTCTGTCCACACACTTCCACTCTTCCAGGAGATTGTATGTCAGCTCACTGGTGACAATTCCACAGCTTCGACCACTGCCAGGTGTGTAAGAAGGCACGCCCAGAAGTTTGCCGTCATGGGTGTTCCCTACAGATACTGCTAACCTCTCCTCAGACTTGTTTGGCATCATTACAGATGGTGTTAGCTTTGAGTCCCAATGAACAGTAAGCATCTTAGGAGGTTCCCAGTTGTCCTTGATAGTTTTTGATATTTCCTTTGACATTTGTCTTCGGGATCTATCAGCTGTTGCATATGACAGGGCAACAGCTTCTGGGTTACCTCCAGCTTCATCGATAACACACTGAGTGAAAGCAGCTTGCTGAGATGGAGTCAGCTTCATCCTTGTGGCCAATGACACAAGCTTGGGTCGTCTCAGGATATCAAAAGGGATGAAAACTGACGTGCCAGTCTTCCTGGCACGCTTGTGTGTTCACGGTGTGGAAGGGTGCTGGAAAGTTTCATCTGTATCAGAACACTCATCACCTGTGGTGCAGATGACACTCTGAGATGTGGACGCCTGTTCATCATTCTTGCGTTTCCGCTCAGTCTCAGCTGTCAATCTGTCCTCCTTCCTCTTCTTTTTTGCAGCAGTCTGCTTATCGAAAGCACCAAAAGTTGCCTTCCGATCTGTTTTCATGGAGTGGAGAAAGGCCAGATCTTCCTGGTTCTTCACGAGTTGTTCAGCATTACAAGGCCAGATGGCAAATGTCTGTTGAAGTTTTACCTGCATGTTCTGTAACTTCTTCTGTGAGGCTGGCAGTTCCCTCCGGTTCTTTGGAATGGCTCTCATGGTGGCATTCTCATCTGACAAGGCTATTATTTTCTGCAGGACTTTTTTCTCTGAAATCATTGGGATGTTGGCTTTCTGGTAGAAGGTTACAAGTTGTGTCATCACCAGTTTAGCTGCTTCCCATTTGGAACGCAGCTCAGATTTTCCTTCTTGGATGTGCCACATCATACATCTGAGGACTTGGTTGCAGTTGGGAAGCCTGGATCCTGTTATGACTGCATCGTCACTGTTTATTGCTACCCCTAGTCCATATATGGACTTTGACTTCCTTGTTGATGGTGATGTTGCATTTTGTCTAATATCTATTTGTAATGGCAGATCTTCCATTTTAAATTGTTTAAATTGTGTAGCACTATCAGTAAAAGATTTAGAAGAATAACAGAATGAGAACACACACCTTGTCCCTCATCTAATAAATCAACCTCCAACCTTTGTCTTTATATGTTTGGATTAGTGGAACTATGGGGCAAACAATTTATTTTCCATCCCAATTTATTTAAGACCATGAATACCTTCACCTCAGATTATTATTGACATTGCAATAACAAAAAAACGATAAAAATTCGACAAAAGTGCAATATCTCAAGAAGTAGTGAAGCTAGACATACAAAACTGGTACCAAAACATGCGCAATAGCCACATTTATATTCAACTTTCATTGACACTATAGGGCTAAATGCATTATTTTCAAAGTTATTTGTGAATAACTGATTTTTTATGTGCGTTGGCTAGGTGACAACTTTAGAGGCTTGGTGGACCCCTTAGACATTATTCAATCCAGTAAATATTTTACAGATATTCTGTTTATTACTATTGTCATGTTTTAAAATTGGGTACAAGTTGAATTTCCAACATTGGGGCAACTGATGCACCCTAATGAACACACACACACACACACACACACTCGGACAGACCAGTGGATAAGTATGAACACACACACACACACACACACGGACAGACCAGTGGCTAAGTATGAACACACGCACACACACACACACACACACACACACACAAGGACAGACCAGTGGGTAAGTATGAACACACACACACACACACACATACACAAACACACAATGTATTCAACGTCAGGTAGTGACTATATTTGAAGGATTACTAAGCCGACCCTCACCTATTATTGTTTCAATATCACTTTATTGATGCTCACTCACTGACACTTTACTGTCAGCATTATGATGTTCATTCAATGTTGATGTATCACACACTCACACACACATTCAATGTTGATGTATCGTGGAGATTTCAATGTCAAACATAATGATGGTTTTGATGGAAAATCAACGTTGTTTCAAAGTCACCATGCTATCTGTGGTGCTTGTTTCTGATTGGCTGAGCTAAGCATGGCTGCTTGTGATTGGCTGGTGCAAAGACACAGAAAGATTGTTTCTGATTGGCTGATCTAAGTGTGGCTGTTTGTGATTGGCTGGTACAAAGGTACAGGAAGATTGTTTCTGATTGGTTGTTGCAAAGGTACAGGAAGGTTCTGAACAACACCTGTGAGGAGCCTCTGGAGGACCACTTCATTCCCACAATGCATCAGTGTAAATCTGGAGCCCCTCAAGGCGTCCGTCTCAGCACAGCTCATAGAGACCTGACGGCCCAACCACACACCAACATCACCTTCCTCATACACACCTCACAGGTAAACACACACACACACACACACACACACACACACACACACACACTCATACACGTCTCAGCACAGCTCATAGAGACCTGACGGCCCAACCACACACCAACATCACCTTCCTCATACACACCTCACAGGTAAACACACACACACACACACACACACACACACACACACACACATGTCTCAGCACAGCTCATAGAGACCTGACGGCCCAACCACACACCAACATCACCTTCCTCATACACACCTCACAGGTAAACACACACACACACACACACACACACACACACACACACACGTCTCAGCACAGCTCATAGAGACCTGACGGCCCAACCACACACCAACATCACCTTCCTCATACACACCTCACAGGTAAACACACACACACACACACACACACACACACACACACACGTCTCAGCACAGCTCATAGAGACCTGACGGCCCAACCACACACCAACATCACCTTCCTCATACACACCTCACAGGTAAACACACACACACACACACACACACACACACACACACACACACACACGTCTCAGCACAGCTCATAGAGACCTGACGGCCCAACCACACACCAACATCACCTTCCTCATACACACCTCACAGGTAAACACACACACACACACACACACACACGTCTCAGCACAGCTCATAGAGACCTGACGGCCCAACCACACACCAACATCACCTTCCTAATGCACACCTCACAGGTGAGCGCGCGCACACACACACACACACACACACACACACACACACCCATGTGTTTCTCACATTTACTTTTCACTCTTTTATGTGTTAATATAACACATACACTCACACACACAGGTGAGCTCACTCTCACTTGTGTGTGTGTGTGTGTGTGTGTGTGTGTGTGTGTGTGTGTGTGTGTGTGTGTGTGTGCATAATATCCCTGTGCTTTAGGTTACCTCAGCTGGAGTTGATGTGCAGCTGGACTTGGGTGATGGTGTGTGTGTGTCTCTCTCAGTGCGGAGCCAAGTGTCTGACAGCACAGCCCAGGTGTACACACACACCCAGGTGTACACACACACACACGCATACAATCTCACTGGAATCTACAGAGTGACTGCACACGTACGCAACAGCCTGGGAGCCACGGACAGCCAACTCTTCATGCACATAACAAGTATGGATCACACACACATACACACACACACACACACACACACGTTACTGTATATGTTACTTGATTATGGTTTAATATCAAGCACTGTTTGTACCTGTATGCTCATGGTTATGCCTCATGCACACACACACACACACACACACACACACACACACACGTGCTCAAAGCACTTTACAATATACATGTACACTATGATGCCCTTATTTCTGTATGTCTGTACTCTGTGTAATGCATTATGTCTTGGGTGAGCTTGTGTTGTGTGTGTTGCTATGTGTTATCTGTGAGCACACCAAAACATATTCCTATCAACTGTATTGTTGCAATATTGCTGGTATGGCGATAATAAATCTGTTTCTGATTCTGGAACCATGGAACAGCGTAAGTATGGAGTTAGTGCACTTTTGCAGTTGCACTGATAAAGCTCCATTTCAGTATGGAACTCTGAGTATGGAACCCTGAAAATGGAATTAGTGCACTTATTGCAATAGATGATTTCAAACATCCGAGAATTTTGCCATTATGACATGTGTGACGTCCAGTTTGGGGGGTAAACGAAAGGTCGGAAGACCACTCAAATGAATGGAGATGAGGAGTAGCAAGTACACTCAACACCTTATTATAATTTACCCAGCCATCAAACAATATGATGAACATAACGGTTTTTAAGACTTACTTTCACCCAAATGATTCATGGTCAGAATAAATTTATTCGCAGCCAAATTCGTCTGCAGTGTCCTGAACTCAGGTATTTGCAAACGTTAGTCGTAGCTCCGGTTAGCTTGCTAATAGGCAAATTGATTATATTAGAGTAACACAGCTTACTGGCTGGTCTTACTTGTTGACAGCAAGATCGTATGAGCATACTAGAGTGTGAATGTTGCCATGTTAATAAATTTAGATGTGTTCAGAAGCCTACAGAAGTGCCGTTTTGACGGTTAGCTTGCTATATAGCAGCCATAGACAACAGCTCTAAGCTGTGAAGAATTTCTGTGCTTCTGTTGGTTAACGGAAAAAATATGCAAAATTTAAATAATAAAGTGTAGTTTGTAATCCTCTAACAGAAAGAAAATACTTACATAAAACGATCTTGTGGGTTTTGTTCTTGTAACTGACACATCCAAACTTATAAAGCCGTGACTTTGCTGAAGTACAGTCCGTTTTGCATTGAGAGTAACGTAATCAATCCAGTCAAGTTTACCCCTAAAGGGGCGTGCCCGGCCGTTGCTACTGATTGTTACGTAAAGTCGAAATCATCTATGGGCCTATTTCACAAATGCGTTCTATTTGGCCTCACTGGGTAAGGGGGCTTCCAGCTGAGAATTCTACAGCAGTAAGCACAATGGTGCTCTATGGCCCTGGCGCTGTCAAAAAGAGCCCCAAAGTTTGTGTGGTCTACGGTAGGTAACCATATCAACATTTACTTGGCAACTAACGATATGGAATACAGTAGTGGATAAGGGCGAACACGCAGAATGTGTCGTTAAAATGCAAGGGGACTACTATTATATCTGTAGCCGGCGGTTTGGCTGATTATGAAGGGAGGAGAGTAGCTACGGAGTTTTTACATGGATCCTAACATCCTTTCACCATTAGCCACTGTGTCTAACATTGCATCAAGTAAGTAAGTAGGCTAAGTTAATTTATTTAACATTATGAAACATCAACAAAGCTAGACTACAGAAAATTAACGTTAGCAATGACAACGTGTTTAACAAACCAAAGTGCAAGAGTTTAAAAAAGAAGAAATACTGTGAGATTTTTTTTTATTTGTAGTTTATTTGGCAGGGACAATGCAGTGCACATTATTACAAACATGACATGGCAGAGCCATGACAAAACTATCTGGAGTATTTGTAACTAGACTAACTTTATCCATGAAGTTGTGGTTAAGATAGAGGGAGTACACAAGCTAAATTTAGTAAATTAAGGTTGCATCAAGAAGACCTTTAGGCAAGTTTATCAGTTTTAGCCTAAGCCATGGAAATAACATGCTAGCCTAGTTTACAACTAGCTAACGTTATTAAGGTTACTGGGCAGCTGAGACAGGAAAGCTGAAACAGGCTTGTTTTACAGTAGCCTACATCGGATGCTTATTGGATGTTTTAACGTTAAATGTCTGCCCTGTTTGCCAAAAGTACAAAATCTCAACAAATGTTGATGACCGATTACAACTGACGTAAGGCTCATAGCCCACACTACTACCGGCGGCAGGGGGGCGGGTCGCGTAAGCATGTTCTCTACCTCGCTGGTCGGTGTTTTGGTCCAATTCCTTCTCTTCGTTTTTCGAGCTGACACCTATTTATAATCATATGATTTCTTCAAGACTGTGGTGTATTTTTTTCCCAGTAAAAATGACTTGGAAACAATAGAAATTAAATGAGCTCTGTACTCACGTTAATCTGTTAGAGACCAATGTTAACGTTGGTCTCCTTATGACTGACAAGTTTAACGTCTTCTTATCCTCTCTGATCACCCTTATTCACTTTCTTTGGTAATCGTTAATTGGGAAGTTATGGAAACATATGTTTGTTGTTGCTTTGAATGTGTGAATAGAGCTCTTGATGTTTGACCACGGTTTTGACAGCGCTATTTATTGCTTTAGAACGTTCAAGCGGAAGACGCTTTACCCAGTGGAGGCCAAATCGAACGCCAAACCCGGAACTTGTGAAATAGGCTTATTGACCTTTCGCCAGAAGCGTTCTAGACACGCCCACGGGCGGGTTCTTAGAGAGGCCCGACATTGTGCCCGACATTTGTGGGCATTCTACAGCCAATTCTATGGCCAAAACACCCGTAAACAACTTATAAAATCTGACATGTAGGAAGCTGAAAGTGTTCACTCGTAATGATGCTTGATATGTCTAAGTGTTCTACATTACCTATAGCATAAAAGTGATGGCTCACATATTAAACACAATAGAAAACAGAGCAGAGTACACAGACAGGCAGGAGCGCACTTAACTACCAACCCACCAACTTCTACCAGTAGCAAATCCAAAATGCTATTTTGAGGTCAAATATTTACTCACTACCAATGCAGACTAAGCTTACAATTTGATTTGACGAACGTTTTGCTATGTCTAAATGTCAACATCGTCAATTCTTGGTAATGTTAAAAGAAAGTGAAGTTGGTTTCAAGAGAATGAACCTAACACTGTCTGTTACAGCTACTACAGCTGTAAAAGTAAATTATGTGAGTTACAAATCCAATTTGGCAACATATTTCAGATTTATCAACTTTAATATTCTGGCCAAATAGTTATGGATGGTTAGTGCGATAAATTGAACACTTGTTTGTTGCTAAACGTTAGCTTGCTAATAATCGCTAGTTAGTGACAATGCTAACAATAACATCTTTTCCCTGACACTAAGGTTGTTAAATGTCTCATCTGTGTATGGTTTAGTTTAACACCTTGTTTATTGATGCATTGATTACATTTATTGTCAGTAAATCCCTCAGATATTGATAACAAACAATGCTAAGTAGCCTAATGGTAGATCACGTAGCCCCTGAATTTAAACAAACTAACACTAGTTTTGTTAGCATAACAAACATTACAGAAACAAGCGAAATAACTCTTGATTATTATATTTACTTTTGTTGGGGTATGACAAGCTGTTAGATCCATTGCCTTTATGTCCTGTTCTCAGTTTTGAGTTTAGGGAAGGTTTAGAGTTGTC
>JAODXP020000031.1:27722742-27730242 GCA_027497455.2 Sardinella longiceps
TCATTATTCTCCCCCATACTTTCGAATTAACTTTACAAAATTGGTACATAACATTAACATCCATGATCTTGAGGACTTATTGCCGCTACAATGTCAAAATAAATTGGAATTAGCCAGAGATCTGTTACAGCTGAAGGCGGAGGTTGGAGGTGTGAGAACCAGGTGAACGAACACGTCGTATCCAATCGGAAACATGTTTCAATTGCATTGCTCCAGACTGTATGACTGAGTTAACAGTCGGCTTATTAGCCAGGCTAGCTATCTAGAGCTGTACAAAGGTTGGTGAAGCAGGGCTATGCTTGAAATTATTCCAGAGCAACGCTTTAAGCTGTTGAAATACTCTGTCATATGCTGGCTTTAACTGAAGGAGAAATCTTTTTTATGTTACTCAATAAAATAATCTTTTTATGTTAGTGAATAAAATAATCTTTTTATGTCACGGAATAAAATAATCTTTTTATGATACTGAATAATTAATCTTTTTATGTAAGTGAATAAATAATCTTTTTTATGTTACTGACTAAATAATCTTTTGTTCTGTGTTCCCATAGGCAGTGTTGGAGCGGGAAGCTGCAAAACCAACAAACACCAAATCCTCCCCAACAGCACCACTGTCTGAGCCTTTCATCCCACACACACCAACACTGCTAGATATCATATTACACACACACACACACACACACACACACACACACATACATACTCACTATCATACACACACACACACACACACACACACACACACACACACTACATATCATACTACACACACACACACACACACACACTACTATCATATTACACACACACACACACACACACACACTACTATCATATTACACACACACACACACACACACACACACACACTACTATCATATTACACACACACACACACACACACACACACACACACACACACACACACACACACACACACACACACACACACTACTATCATATTACACACACACACACAAACACACACACACACACTACTATCATATTACACACACACACACACAAACACACACTACTATCATATTACACACACACACACACACACACACACACTATCATATTACACACACACACACACACACACACACTACTATCATATTACACACACACACACACACACACACACACTACTATCATATTACACACACACATGCACACACACACACACAGCAACACTACTAGATATCATGTTACACACACACACACCAACACACACACACCAACACTTCCTCAATAACACCACTGTATACACACACACACACACACACACACACACACACACACACACACCAACACCTTCTCAATAACACCACTGTATTATACACACACACACACACACACACACACACACACACACACACACCAACACCTCCTCAATAATGCCACTGAATTATACACACACACACACACACACACACACACACACCAACACCTCCTCAATAATACCACTGGATTAACAGGATTGGATGTGTACAGCAGTGGGATTACTCATACTATGTACTAGGAGCAGTAGGATTATACATACTATGTACTAGGAGCAGTGGGATTAACAGGATTGGATGTGTACAGCAGTGGGATTATACATACTATGTACTAGGAGCAGTGGGATTATACATACTATGTACTAGGAGCAGTGGGATTAACAGGATTGGATGTGTACAGCAGTGGGATTACTCATACTATGTACTAGGAGCAGTGGGATTATACATACTATGTACTAGGAGCAGTGGGATTAACAGGATTGGATGTGTACAGCAGTGGGATTATACATACTATGTACTAGGAGCAGTGGGATTAACTGGATTGGATGTGTACAGCAGTGGGATTACTCATACTATGTACTAGGAGCAGTGGGATTATACATACTATGTACTAGGAGCAGTGGGATTAACAGGATTGGATGTGTACAGCAGTGGGATTGCTCATACTATGTACTAGGAGCAGTGGGATTATACATACTATGTACTAGGAGCAGTGGGATTAACAGGATTGGATGTGTACAGCAGTGGGATTGCTCATACTATGTACTAGGAGCAGTGGGATTAACAAGATTGTGAACGACGTCTTGTTTTCAAGCAAAGAGGTTAACTGTGTTTTTGCTTTTGGCACTTTCACAACTCTCCATCCATCTGACCATCCCTACTAACTAACCCTAACCCTAACCCTAACCCATCCCAGATAACACTTGCTGCACTACAGCCACTGAAACCACTCATTAATTCATTATCCAAAATGACCTTTTCCACAATGTGCATTACCCCCCCCCCCCCACCCACCAACATAGTCACTGTTGCCATGTCCCACATAGTTACTGTTGCCATAGTTACTGTTGCCATGTCCCACAAACTCCACATCCCTGTCCCACACTAGCAATGAAACTGTATGAGAGCTTTTTAAGCACATCACCATATATATGCCTCAACCCCCTTAAATGGTACAACTGTATGATAGTATCAATAGATGGTTCCATTCCTTCTTAAATAAAACACTTGCCATTAATCAGTCATTTCAGACCAACTCAGTCTCACATGTTATTAGTGTCACTTCCGTCCATCTCAGTTTCACATGTTATTAGTGTCACTTCCGTCCATCTCAGTCTCACATGTTATTAGTGTCACTTCCGTCCATCTCAGTCTCACATGTTATTAGTGTCACTGTCAGTCTCACATGTTATTAGTGTCACTTCCGTCCATCTCATGTTATTAGTGTCACTTCCGTCCATCTCAGTCTCACATGTTATTAGTGTCACTTCCGTCCATCTCAGTCTCACATGTTGTTAGTGTAGCGTTGCTGCTAGGCAACAATAGGAATCACATTTGACTATTGTTCTTTTGAACATAGTCCAAGTCGTCATGGTCTATCATTGAACTGTCTATCAATAGGCCAATAATAAATAATTAAATACGTGAATAAATAATTGTATAAATAGGCTGGCAAAATTAACTGATTAACTCAAGTGATTAATCACTTAACACTGTAATAATCCTAAAATGGTATACTGGGTTAGTGCTTAGTGTTTGGATCATACATGTGTAATAACACTGTTATACTGGGTTTGAATTGCATGTGTGTATTAACACTGTTATAACACTGGTATACAGGGTGAGGGCTTACAGTTTGGAGTATACATGGGTAACAACACCGTAATAACACTGGTTTACAGGGTGAGGGCTTACAGTTTGGAGTATACATGGGTAACAACACCGTAATAACACTGGTTTACTGGGTAAGGGTTTGAAGTATACAGAGGTAATAATATTGTAATAAGCCTAAGATGGCACATTGGGTTTGGATTGCACATGTGTAATAACACTGGTATACTGGGTTAGGGTTTGAAGTATGCATATGTAATAACATTGTAATAAGCCCTAAATGGCACACTGGGTTAGGGTTTGAGGTATACAGAGGTAATGACACTTTAATAAGCCTAAGATGATTTGATGCTCATCATTAGTCAGGCCAAAGTATTATGTGTATGTGCATGAGATTTGCATGTTAACCTTTTGTCTCAAGATGGAGTAGCTGATTTATCTCTGTGTAGATAACAAAACTATAAACTCGTTTAACTTGGAGTCTCTGTGTGTGTGTCTGTGTGTGTAGTCATCCTGTAATGGTTAAGATGAGTTAAGTCTTTTTTTAAGGGTATATAGATGGTAGTAATGTTAGGGTTAGGGTTAGGGTCCTTGACTCTCCTAGAGATGTGTGCCAGACAATGAACTGTATTGGGGGATCTACAAATGAAATTGAATTGGTATGTTTTGGTATGTGTGTGAAATCAAGAATGTTTATGTGTGTGTGTGTGTGTCATTCTTCAGGTATGTCTTTTCACAATAAACCAATTTAGTAGCGATTTATGTGTGTTGTGTTTGTGTTGAGAGACATGAAGTGTGTGTGTGTGTGTGTGTGTGTGTGTGTGTGTGTGTGTCTTCATCATGAAAGTTACCCATCCCTGAGGTAGCATGTCCAGTGTGTGTGTGTGTGTGTGTGTGTGTGTGTGTGTGTTTCCATCATCATGAAAGTTGCCCATCCCTGCTGTAGATGCAGACAGATAACCCTGCCCTTTGCAGACGTCTCCTGCTTGGCTATGAAGCCACAGTGTGTGTGTGTGTGTGTGTATGTGTTTCATTGGTACCTTTATTTGCTACAAACCAGTGGCGGATGTCTGTTTAGCTCACATGGGAAGCTTTGTTCTTTTTTCTTCTTTTTAAATTGATATACAATAATACACATGATTCTTCTTTTTAAATTGATATACAATAATACACATGATTCTTCTTTTTAATTGATATACACTAATACACATGATTCTTCTTTTTAATTGATATACAATAATACACATGATTCTTCTTTTTAAATTACATACAATAATACACATGATTCTTCTTTTTAAATTATATACAATAATACTGCCTTTGTCTTTTTTAATTATAAAGAATCGTGTGAATGTGTGTAGGATTGTGGCCAAAGTTGGTACTACAATCATGTTCAAAATACAGTATTTTGCTGCTGTCAGCCATCTCCAACTTTCAAAAGCATCTCCTATACTTATCCTTGTTTTATCTCTCACTTTGTCATGAAGCATTGAAAAGCATTGGAAGAATCAGAAAAAAACATTGAAAAACATTTCAGTCAAGCCAGTATATATATATATTAGTGCTGTCAGTTTAACGCGTTAATAACGGCGTTAACGCAAACCCATTTTAACGCCGTCAATTTTTTTAACGCGCGATTAACGCATTTGACCCGCCATTATCAATGGAATGTGAAAAAAAATATCTCCGACATTCCAACACCTCCCGACGTTTCAGTATGTCCTGTGTTTGTATTAGGCTTGAAGTAGGCCTACTGCTTAGCCTAGGACCAAGGCTACTCATGCCTACAGTAGCCTACACACGCACTGCACACACGGCACAGGTGTCTGCACTCTGCTCTGCTGCTCCGATGTCAGTGAAAACAAATATTTTACCAATACAATCGTTGATGTTCACTCGCATGTTCGCATATTTAGGTTGTTAATTAGCTAGAGGATTGATGTTGTCACTTAGAAATCCCTTCTCTTGAACTGAATACCCCGCAAATAGGCTAATATCAGTTTCAAAATTGCAGCGCGAGTGAGAGAGGTGAAGGTCGGAGCGCAACTGAGAGAGAGAATGTTTGTGAGCGTCATTTGATGTCAGTGAAAACAAATATTTTACCGACACAATCGTTGACGCTCACTCGCATGTTCGCATATTTAGGTTGTTAACTAGCTAGAGGATTAATGTTGTCACTTAGAAATCCCTTCTCTTGAACTGAATACCCCGCAAATAGGCTAATATCAGTTTCAAAATTGCAGCGCGAGTGAGAGAGGTGAAACAGGTCGGAGCGCAACTGAGAGAGAATGTTTGTGAGCATCATTTGATGTCAGTGAAAACAAATATTTTACCGACACAATCGTTGACGCTCACTCGCATGTTCGCATATTTAGGTTGTTAACTAGCTAGAGGATTAATGTTGTCACTTAGAAATCCCTTCTCTTGAACTGAATACCCCGCAAATAGGCTAATATCAGTTTCAAAATTGCAGCGCAAGTGAGAGAGGTGGTTGGAGCGCAACTGAGAGAGAGAATTTGTGCAAACGAGACGCATATAGCCTACCTGATTCTGAACTTATGACCTTGTCACTAAAATGAGAGCTTCTTGCAGGAAAATTGCCAATATGGCAAAATGCATTTTAAAGGTATGCTCATGCAATGTAAGTTTACTCATGCAGACCATAATGCCATATTTTCATTGAGCCTCTTTAAAATATAGGTTAGTATAATTTAAAGGGCCACCATCCAGTTTTTTTTTTTTTTTTGTAAACTTGTGAACTAGCAACATAAAGACATCAACATCTCTCTGGCAGTACTTGAACATGTTAATAATTTCTGATGCTGTAACTGGGTTTTCTTTTATTTTAAATTGGTATTCACCCCCACCAATGAATGCTGATAACAGCATTAAAATGAAAATAAATAAATAAAAATGTGACAAAAAGAAACCGAGGGACATTTAGAATAGAAAGAAATTTGCGATTAATCACGATTAATTATGAGTTAACTACGCCAAAAATGCGATTAATCGCGATTAAATATTTTAATCGCTTGACAGCACTAATATATATATATATCTGTAACCTTTACATGTCTGATCTCATGAATCCCATGCATTTAAAATATGTTCATTTATCATTCTTTTAAAATAGCAATATGTTGATTTATCATTCATTTTGACAAGACTGTTGATAGTGTTCTTTGATTTTATTGTTGACTTGTTTTTAATGTTGTTGGTTATATTATTGACTGATTTGATAGCGTGAAACTGCCACATTGGCACACAACTCCAATGGTGTGTGTGTGTGTGTGTGTGTGAGAGAGAGAGAGAGAGAGAGAGAGAGAGAGAGAGAGAGAGAGTGTGTGTGTGTGTGTGTGTGTGAGAGAGAGAGAGAGAGAGAGAGAGAGAGTGTGTGTGTGTGTGTGTGTGTGTGTATGTGTGTGTGTGTGTGATGATGGATGGTGGAGTTATTCCTCAGCTCTTTTCATGTCAGACGGGATCTGCAAAGGACTGTGTGTGTGTGTGTGTGTGTGTGTGTGTGTGTGTGTGTGTGTGTGTGTGTGTGTGTGAGAGAGAGAGAGATGGGATCTGCTAAGGGCTGCCTGTCTGAGCTTCTGTCAAAACAACATCAGGGAAGAGAAACATTTGACATTTTCAAAAGGTCATCTGCTGTGTGTATGTGTATGTGTGTGTGTGTGTGTGTGTGTGTGTGTGTGTGTGTGTGTGTGTAACCCACAGCTGAAAGCCAATAATGAATTCTGATGTCATCAGCTCTGAAAAATGTAATTTTCCATTCTGCCCGACAATCACACACACACACACACACACACACACACACACACACACACACACACACTCCAGACAGCAACAACAACAAACAACAAACACGTAAACAACACAGGATTCTACAGCCTGACACACACACATACGCACACACACACATACACACACACACACACACACACACACTACTCGGCTGAGAATTCTAGAGCATGACACACACACCACTTTTGAGGAGTCTAGAGCATGTTACATACACACACACACACACACACACACACACACACACACACACACACACACACACAGGTCTTTGGTATTTTTTGTCCTCAACAGTGCCTTCCAGGCAGCGCTGCCCTCAAGGTACTACTCCAGTACCAATCTGTGTTTCTCGGAACGTTCCAGTGCATGGAAATGACTTTGGTTCTCTAAAGGGACATTTGGAAAAGTTTGAAACGGATCTAGCACGTAATAATTCAGATGAAACATCAAACGGATCTAGCACGTCATAATTCAGATGAAACATCAAACATCATCACTCAGGGATCCAACCCTGGTCACCCACGCCCCGTTACCGTCCATGAGACACCAAGATCCTTATTTTATCAACAGACAAAATACAACT
>JAODXP020000031.1:27737742-27742742 GCA_027497455.2 Sardinella longiceps
TGTGTGTGTGTCTCTAATGTCAAATGAAGAATGAGACAAGTTCTCATCTATATGATAATTAAGTTCACTTGGGTTGACTCCTGACCCCACGCCTTATTGGACACGCTCCAAGTGTGTGTGTGTGTGTGTGTGTGTGTGTGTGTGTGTGATATGAGTGAGTTTGTGTGTGCATGTGTGTGTGAGAGAGAGAAGCCTGATTTTTGTCTCATCTCTATGGACAACATGCTATACAGGAAGTGTGTGTGTGTGTGTGTGTGTGTGTGTGTGTGTGTGTGTGTGCCTGCTTGGCTTCTGTTTTGTTTTAGGGCAGAAATATGATTGAAGGTGCAACATGTATTTTAATATATAATATAGGTGTATATTTTAATATCAATGCCAAAGTGTCTCTTCCAAGATAAGCACATGATGGGTAATGCATCAGTGTGTGTGTGTGTGTGTGTGTGTGTGTGTGTGTGTGTGTGTGTGTGTGTATGTGGTGGTGGTGGTGGGGGGGGGGGGTTGCTAGATGCATCAGTGTGAAGGAGTGCGTGTGTATGTTTGTATGTGTGTGTGTGTGTGTGTGTGGGGGGGGGGGGTGCGCTAGATGCATTAGTGTGAGAGGAGTGTGTTTGTGTGTGTGTGTGTGAAGGAGGTTGTGTGTGTGTGTGTAGAGGGGGGGGGGGTTGCTAGACATTTGCCTCTAATTTGGTGCCGGTAGATTATACTACTGACTACTCACTTTAAACACATCTATTTCGACTTGCCTTTGGCTGCCTCTGATTCTGTGTCCCTGTAGTTTGCGTAACTAACGTTTGCGCTGTAACGTTTCCCTGTAGCTTGCCCAGTCTCAAACGTCCTGTAGCTTGCCCTGTCTCAAACGGCAGGTTCCCCCTGTAGCTTGCCCTATCTCAAACGTCCTGTAGCTTGCCCTGTCTCAAACGTCCTGTAGCTTGCCCTGTCTCAAACGTCCTGTAGCTTGCCCTGTCTCAAACGGCAGGTTCCCCCTGTAGCTTGCCCTGTCTCAAACGTCCTGTAGCTTGCCCTGTCTCAAACGTCCTGTAGTTTGGAATGAACATGGAGCACCAGCCAGCCTAAGCATTGTTTATTGTTATTGTTTATTGTAGTTATTGCTACTATTGACACCAGACAAAGCAGAGGAAAATACCAATACAAACACCCATCAGATACCAAATACAAATACTCATTAGACAAAGCAGAGGGAAATACAAACACCCATCAGACAAAGCAGAGGAAAATACCAATACAAACACCCACCAGATGACAAACACCCATCAGATACCAAATACAAATACTCATTAGACAAAGCAGAGGAAAATACAAACACCCATCAGACAAAGCAGAGGAAAATACCAATACAAACACCCATCAGATGACACATTGATCAACTGCCTCATACATCAAGATTAACCTGAGCCAACAGAAAACAGACGCATGTAATAGGTTTCACTGGCATGCTTAGATCTAGACACCTCTCTGATTGGTGTGTGTGTGTGTGTGTGTGTGTGTGTGTGTGTGTGTGTGTGTGTGTCAGATCCTACTACCTGGGCCAACAGAAAAGGTAAAAGCTGTATGTAATAGGTTCAAGGTGAAAGGTGAAAATGAAGCGCACTAAAGTATACTGGTAGTACTGGTATGCTTAAGGTCAGATTACAAAATATTAGCCATGACTCAACAAAATAAGACAAATCTGTGAGCTCACCAGTGTTCACATTTTGCGACTAACTTTTTAGTATCGGGAGTATCTTTTAGTATCTGCGAACTCTGTGTTCACACTACAAGACCAGACACAGACAGAGCCTAGCTCTTTTAGAGGTGACAAGACAATTGGCCACAGTGTGCCTTTGTGTAAATGGATATTTAGAAAATAAATCCAACGTGAAGCGACCATCACACGAGGACACTTTTATGCCTAAGTGCATTAGCACGAGTCAACACCACCTTACTGTACCCCATTAAATTAAAAAAAAAAATGACAGCCAATTGATAACAATTCTTCGCTAACTTTGGCGTGCGTGGCAATGTATTGATTATTTATTGCTTGTCTTCAGCTCCTGTGTGTGTGTGTGTGTGTGTGTGTGTGTGTGTGTGTGTGTGTGTGTGTGAGTGAGTGTCTTCAAGACCGCTACTGGACACCTGATGTCAGATGAAGAACACGGCGCCTGGACCAGACAGTGCAGCTTGAGAATGACGCCAACATCCTAGGAATATTAATAATCATAACTGCATAATGATTAACTAATGATTAACTAAGGGACCAATAGACAGTCACATCCTAGGAATATTAATAATCATAACTGCATAATGATTAACTAAGGGACCAATAGACAGTTAGCTCTGCAGACCAGTACAGGCGGCTCTTGTATTTAGTCACGTGCCTTTTTCGTCCAATACAGTGAGGCTAGTCAGAGCCAGGCACGCTCTCACTGCTTTTCATATGCTAATCGCTGGTACCCGAGGTCACCGCAAATGTGGTCATTTACAGGACGTTTACAGGTATGGAAATCCCTCTGTCACCGCAAATGTGGTCATTTACAGAGCGTTTACAGGTATGGAAATCCCTCTGTCACCACAAATGTGGTCATTTACAGGTATGGAAATCCCTCTTTTTGTGCAGTTAGTAATTCTCACATGACAACTTGTGCTCACAGATCCACTGCAGTTTCCCCACGACTACCTGTGATATCTAATCGACCCTGCCACCTCAGAATAGTCTCAAATAGTGTAATGAGACCTTGGCAGTAGACCCCTCTGCCATCGGTGTGTGTGTGTGTGTGTGTGTGTGTGTGTGTGTGTCAGATCCTACTACCTGGGACCAACAGAAAACTGATGTATGTAATAGGTTATGCTGTCATGCTTAGGTTTAGAGCCCCCTGCCATGGGACTGCATGTGTAAAATGCTCTCTGTCATTGGACTGCATGTGTAAAATGCTCTCTGCCATGTGACTGCATGTGTAAAATGCTTTGCTTGAATTCAGTGTCAGACTGAACTAACTTCACTGGACTACAAGCAATTTAGCAGGCAAGTTCTGCATTAGCGGTCTCCACACACGCACACACACACACACACACACACTCACACACTATGGCTCAGTGTCATGGCAGCTAAATAGGCTGATTCACAGATTCTACGTGTGTGTGTGTGTGTGTGTGTCAGATCGTTCTAGTGTAGTGTGTGAGCTCCTTCTAGTGTAGTGTGTGTGTGAGCTCCTTCTAGTGTAGTGTGTGTGTGTGTGTGTGTGTGTGTGTGTGTGTGTGTGTGTGTGTGAGCTCCTTCTAGTGTAGTGTGTGTGTGTGTGTGTGTGTGTGAGCTCCTTCTAGTGTAGTGTTTGTGTGTGTGTGTGTGTGTGTGTGTGTGTGTGTGTGTGAGCTCCTTCTAGTGTAGTGTGTGTGTTGTAACGGTTCTGACTAGGCCTACTGTCTAACAGTTCTGGCTAGTGTGGCAGGTCAGTCAAATCACGTACAAAGGATTCATAATTCAATGAATAACAAAAAAGTTTACTGAACCCATTTAAGTATAGACAAAAGTGAAAATTAATTGAACAAAAGCAACAGACATCGCAGGGGTTCAGCTGGGATATCAACAACACTAGCACAATACAAGTTTTTCAGTCTTGAAGATGGGTTGGATGCAGGGAGTGTCGTTGACAGTGTGTGCAGTGTGCGCAATGTAATGCATGCGAAAAGTCCAGTATGTTGTGTGTAGCCGTGTAGGAATGTCCAGGTAAGGTCACAAGCTCATGACCTAAATAAATCAGTTCATATTCAATTCAATTCCAATAAATCAATCCATATCACAATAATCCATCAAGGCACAAATACATAAATGCAGTGAATTCAACTCCAGTAAATCAGTCCATATCACAATAATCCATAAATGCATAAATGCAAACAATCCAATTCAATGGAAATTAGGATCAGTAGAGCAGGCTAACGTTTGAAAATGAAATAAAAAAGGTTGGAGCTTTAATACGCCCCTTCACAAAACGAACGTGACGACCGTAGCCAGTTTAAACAAATGAAAATAGGCCTATAGCACGAGGCTGATACAATTCAATAAATGTAACGTTAGGCCTACTTAGTTCTTTCTCATTAAATTCAATAAACAAATAATGTAGGCTAGCTCAATACTTTTCACAATGTGCAGATCATTAAACGTAACGTTTCATTCACAACAGCAATTCAATAAATGTAACCTCTTTCATTCACAACGGCAATTCAATAAACGTAAACGTAGCATTTCATTCACAACAGCAGTTCAGTAAATGTAACCTCTTTCATTCACAACGGCAATTCAATAAACGTAAACGTAGCGTTTCATTCACAACAGCAGTTCAATAAACGTAAACGTTGCGTCTTTTCAAACAACAGTTCAACTAACAAACATAATGGAGTTCGCAGCGGAACCCTTCAAAAACAAAACCAAGGAAAGTAAATGAGTAAACCCACGGCCTACTAATTGTTGTCAGTCAGTCCATGCAGGCCCGGTCATAGGGGAGAAAGCCCTCCAGGTGTCGGGGATTAGGATAACCCGAACTGTCGGGGCGGCTATTCCAAACGTGACTTATTAGCCTACTCAGCTTCAGGGGAAAACCTGCCCTTAACGTGAGCTAGCTAGGATGCTGATTACAGGGTTTGGGTGCCTGCAACGTAACTTTTAAACTAATGCTTCGGGGAATAACTACCCGTGACAAAAGTTAGTTTAACTTTTAGGCTAGGCTACTTGTGCTGCGGGGAATAACTACCCGTAACAAAAGCTTGCTTAGATAATGCGACCGCTGCACTGAGGTGAACTGACGTGAAACTCGCACGTATAACCAGGAAGTGCTTTTAACAGGTAGCCCAATTAGCCAATGGGCTGACCTAGTGATTGGGAATGAGGTGCATGTGTGTAGGATGACTGGAAGCAATGTAGGAAGATGTAGGATATGGGAGTGAGCGTCACAGTGTGTGTGTGTGTGTGTGTGAGCTCCTTCTAGTGTAGTGTGTGTGTGTGTGTGTGT
>JAODXP020000031.1:27747742-27760242 GCA_027497455.2 Sardinella longiceps
GACCCTGCGCTGTGTTAGGTTTGTAGTCCTTTGGAGAAAAAGAAGCATGGCGGAAGTCAACGAAGCGATTGAACATTAAGGAATTAAAGATAGAACAAAGAGAGTTCTTAACTAATTTTATATCGGGCAAAGATGTTGTTGCGCTTCTACCTACGGGGTTCAGAAAAAAGATTTTTCAATTGGCTAGTTGCAAAGGAGGCGGCTAGGCTAACATTACAAGGCAGAGAAGCTAACCCGTTGTTGTGGTGGTGGTTTCCCCTATTCTGGCCTTGATGGAGGAACAAGTGAAGCAAGCAGAAAGGTTAGGAGTCAGTGCTGGGGAGCTAGGTGTTCTCGACGATCGTAAAAATGTGGAAGGACGCTTCATCTTGGTCTTTGGTCTTGAGTCTTGGCTGCAGAACACGAATGACGATGGATGCTAACCTCGACTGTACCCAGACAGCAGGGTGAGTTGACTCTTTATGTCTCAGTTGCACTAGACTTTAATGTAGAATTATGGCTTTTTAAACTGTAAGATATATATTGTGGAAATTAACTGTGTGTCAAAAGTCAACAAAATGTATGCTCACGGTGCCGCCTGTTCTGTTCCCTGTCATTATGTTACTGATATTACTGTCCACTGATAGCAATATCGTTTGTCAAAGTCAGAGCGAACTTTATTGTCAATCAAACTCTGCAACAGTAACATTACATTGCAAGCAGACTGAAATTGCCTTTCTCCAAACTCCAAATAAGCAACAAGGTTAAAAGTTTGACATATAACTAAGTTATGTAACTGTATTTAACACGTTGTTTAACATGTTTAACAAATCGGATGTGAGCAGAAAATCGGAATTTGGCATATCTGATATGCAGTGGAAATGCAGCCTAAGGGTCATTTTGTCCAAAAGCTATTTTTGTGACCTTCCTATTCCCTCATCTAAGGTCTGAGTGCCCTTAAATTCTTAAAATACATTTTACAGTTCCCAAATATGACAGTACACTTGTTGCAACTCCAATAATAAACATTCCTTCCAAGTTCTGGGCCCCCAAAATGTCAAAAATCTTGATCACACTCTGAACATAACCGGTTTTAAAGGCTTAATATCTCCAAAAAATAATCAAGCAATGCAATTTCTAAGTGCACAATATGATAGACAGGTTACGGATTAGGGTACATGCTGATTGTTAGGCTTGTATCTGTCTAAAAACCAAAGATATGGGGGTCCAAATGTGGCGTGGCACCCAAACTTTGAAGGTCATTTCTCCAAAACTGTTGAAGGTAGGGTGCTCCAACTTAGGATTCTTTCATTTGACATCAAAAGGTACGTGTACGAAAAAATTAGGCAAATTGAAGAGGTGTCCCTGGGGAGGGCTTGTGAATTGACACGGAATGACCCCGTTAGAAACTATTCAACTGCTGTGTGCTTTACCCACCTGTTTAGAAGTTTCCTAACTTGTATGTCACAGGGTAAGGTGGGTGGGGTCCCACAACATTGGCAGCCAATTAAGCAGCTGAGGGCAGTAAGAATGGATAATTGCAAAAACAGACAGGTTGGCAGCCACTTTGCAGCAGAGAACAATGAAAATGATCAATTGACTAATTAGGGGTGGCCTGTCATAGCCTGGCGATGCCATCCTACATACCTCCGCTAAACATTTTATCTCCGCACGTAGTCTGGAACAAACCCCCTTGCCGCCTTTCCCTCGGTTACTCTACGGTTTAGCCAGCAGCACACAGTTTACAGCGATGTCTCAAAATGTTGTACTCCTACAGGATAGGGACGCGTTTGTTATTCTCTCCCCCACTTTCGAATTACATTCACAAAATTGGGACGTGACATTAGCATCCATGATCTTGAGGATTTATTGCCACTACGATGTCAAAATAGATCAGAACTTGCGAGAGATCTGTTAATACTGAAAGCGAAAGTTGTAGGCGTGAGAGAGGGAATACGTCATATCCAAACGGAAACCTATTTCAATTGCGTTGGGCCACACTGTATGACATAGTCAACAGTCGCTTTCGCCCAGGCTAGGCCTGTCATAGGCTACGGGGGAAATCCCCTATGTGGTGGCTGCAGGTGTCTAGTTACTTGGTGCATGCTAGCCTGATTGCCATCGACTTACAAAGCTCTGCGAGACTTTAGTCTGACCAAGAACCTGTATAACAAACTTTCTCAAAGTGCATGGTTGACACCGTTGCCTCGATTTGCTACTGGTCAATGTTAGAAAATGGCGTAGGGGTTGACGTATGTGACGCAAAGGGAATTGCTTTAACAGGACTGATAGCAGTTGGAGCTGCTCAAAGGGGGGGAAGTTCCACATTTCTGTGGAATTCAGAAGCCCTGCCCGATCAGCAGCTAGCCAGACCAGCGACAGCAACGCCGAAGGAGTCTGTTTTGAACGTTAGAGCTAAAATATTTAGCTAGATAAAAGTGTAATATGACCCCTATAATATTCTCCTTATGTGGTGCTCCAAAAGTTTAGAGACGTGAATTTAAGTTGATATTTTGTAAAATCAGGTAGTACTAGTGTAAACAATGTTTTCCTATAAATGTGTAGTATAAATGTGTAGTCCATTTAGGCCTACTTGCAGGTGAGTCAGAGATGGTGATATCCAGTGCAGTATATTGTTTGTGGTTGATAGTGTACTGATGCTCTGTCTGAACATCAACATTTGTCTATATTTACAGGAGGATGAATTAAACGATTCACATCATGGAGCAATGGCTCTTGTGGCCATCACAGATGACGATGAAGTACAACCTGTACCTTCCCGCTTCCATCAGGCTGCAATTGTTCTGGAGGATCAGGTGGTCCTTATGCATACATGTTGGGTAGACACCCTTGTAATTCTGTTCGGGCTCATTTATGCTCTCCACCTTCAGTACCCAGACAAGCTCACCGCAAGAGGGAGGGGTTGACAAAGAGAGTCTACGTGAAGGGCACCGCAACATACCGTAGGCCAAACTCAATCAAGCTGAACTTTGTCTGTTGAAAAAATAAGGACATTGTTAAGGATATTTATGGAGCACTCTGCAATTTCAGCGTTCCCTCTCCATACCCGCAGCAGCCGCTTCTCTTGTGGGTAGCCAGGTTATGGTTATGTCTGAACTTTGCTCAAGCGATTTAAACTGGTAGCCTACATGCAGTCGCCTAGAAATTATATAATACGAACCATATCTATGGATATAGGCTACTTATTATTTTATTTGTTTTTCTTCAAGCTCATAAAATAAATTACAAAAACTCAAGAAAAAAAAATTGGGTAGCACAAAAAATGACAGGGTCGGTCGGCAACCGGAACCAACACAATTTTTTTCTAGGCCTAGGCCGCGATCACACCGGGGCGCAATTTCCGCGTGTAATCCGCGAGGTTGTGCAGACGAAAGTTGAAAAAACAAGGATTCAGGGGCGGATTTTGTTTGCCGTTGCTAAGACAACCACAGGCTCACTCCGCTTAGCATAGCCCTTATTTCGCTAAGCAAACTGAGTAACTAAAGTTTCTATTGACTGAATGAACAAAGATTATGAAAGTAAAGATATAAATCTCACTAGATATGTCATAAAAACGTTTGTAAATGACGAAGGTTTTGAATATATTGCGTTTTCTGCGTCGAGAATGGTCAATACGTGAGTGACGTGTCCGCGGATTTTCCGCACTGAGTTGAATTTTTTTCTATTCTGTCCGCCTGCAGCGGACCCGCGGAAAATCCGCGTTCCGCGCTCAGCGGAAAATCAGCGCGGAATACGCTCCCTGCCATTAAGAAACAACAGAAAAAATCCGCCTCCAGCTGAAAATTCCGCCCCGGTGTGATCGCGGCCCTAGGCTGGATATGTTGGTTGCTACATTTATCATGTTGGCTACTATGTATATTGCTAGGTAATCATTGTGGGAATTGTTAACAGTAGCTATTGTTAATGTTGATGTATGAGTTAGTTGAATAGTTAAAAAAAAAAAAAAAAAAAAAAACCCTTGCAAAAAATGTTAGTTGAATGAACATGGCCCGTAACCCGTTACCTTACTGGTAAAAGGTGGATGCAGCCTTTGGCTGCGTCAAATGATATTGTGTAGAGAATTGTGTAATAGGAAACAATTGGAAAATAATTGGAAAAGCGATGCACTGTACAGTTATCCGTGGGCTTCTTATTATTATTCTTCAACGTGCGCCATAGCTCAATGACCTAAAAACTTCATTCAAACTTCATCTTGTAGGTCTTGATTTGTGTTTATTTTAACTTTAAGCACATTAATTGAATTTCTTGAGGCCAGTACAAATTGTATAAATATGAGTATGACATGTTTTGAAAGTTTTGGAAGAAGCATTTTAAGTCTAAAATTTGTTACCATTTGTATGAACTTGGAAGAATTATTTCAAGTATGTAAATGCGTGTTACCATTTGTTTGGACTAATAAAGAAATTGTTGACATTTAATGTTTCTTTTCGAGTATTTCTCAGTTCGGTTAGCGAATGTACTTAATCGTTTTCTTCACAGGGATTCAGTTCACTGTAAAGTACACAGTAAATGTAGAAAGTACATTGTTCTCCGTCAAAGCATACATCATAATGAATGTAGTGAGTTCGGAGTACTCTGTACATCCTAGTTTATATGCACAATGAATGTAGTGAGTTCAGAGTACTCGGTACATCCTAGTTTATATGCATAATGAATGTAGTTAGTTCTGTGTACTCAGTTTACCAAAGTTTACAGACATAAAGGTATTCATTTCAGCTCAGTGAATTAAGTGAGTTCATTGTACTCGGTTCATTCAGGTTCATGCACATCAATGCATTCCAGTTCATTTCAGTGAATGAAATAAGTTCAGTGTACTAATTTGATCAAAGTTTAGTTAACATGAACTATAGTGTAAATTGCACTCATATGATTAAAGTGCCCTTTATTCATTTTTTTAAGTAAGTTTACTCAAACCATTTATGGCAACAAGTTACGACACTTAAATTGAGTTAACTGAACTTGTTAGGTTTTACATTGTGTGCACATGACCTGTAGCGCTATTGAAGCACAGATGATGGCAGCTGCTTTTCCAAAACTCACGGAGGAGAGCTGGAAAAGGATCGCTGTGGAGTTCTGGGGAAAATGGGGATTCCCGAACTGTTTGGGTGCCATCGATGGCAAGCAGCACCATTCAATTCAGGGAGCCGCTTCTTCAGCTATAAACAAACTTTCTCCATAGTACTGCTGGCCCTGGTGGATGCACATCACAAATTCATTTACGTGCAGGTGGGGGATTTTGGGAGGTCTAGTGATGGAGGAGTGTATGCCGCTTCAGCGCTGGGAACTGGTATGGAGGCAAACACCCTCAACACACCACCAGACAGCCCTTTACCAGGATCGGGTGTTCAGGGCCCAGTGCACTATGTTATGGTTGGGGATGCTGCATTACCAGGGTCAGGTGTTCAGGGCCCAGTGCACTATGTGATGGTTGGGGATTCTGCATTACCAGGGTCAGGTGTTCAGGGCCCAGTGCACTATGTGATGGTTGGGGATGCTGCTTTCCCCTTGAAGACCTACCTGATGAGGCCATTTCCAGGACAGCAGTTACCACGGTGGCGTGAGCAGTTTAACTACAGACTCTCCTCAGCCAGAATGGTGGTGGAGTGTGCTTTCGGCATCCTCACCATGCCGATGGAGGGTGCTGCTCAGAAGGCTGCAGATGTCCCCAGAGTATGTGGACACAGTTGTGCTGGCTGCCTGCATCCTCCACAATCACCTCTGCACCCCAGAGTGGGCAGCGGTTACCTCCTGTGCGCAACATGGGTGGAAACAGGGGCAGGAGGGAGGCATACGAGGTGCGGGAGAAATTCTGCACCTTCTTCAGCTCCCCAGAAGGCAGAAAATGATTGTCATTAACGATCATTTATGGAGCTACTTATACAGTCATTATCAATCATTTATGGAGCTACTTATACAGTCATTATCAATCATTTATGGAGCTACTTATACAGTCATTATCAATCATTTATGGAGCTACTTATACTGAGCCTATATCGTGATAGAGATTTCAGCCATATCGCCCAGCCCTACTACTTATACAGGAAGTGGCCACCATCCCACACAAATCACACTTAGACACAATTGCCTGGGGCAAAAAAAAAAAAACAATCCTATTAAACATGGCCCTAAATGAAGTGAGCTTATTTAAGCTTACAAGAACTTAAAAGAGTGTAGTAGCTCACACACACTTTAGAGATTGAGGGCAGCTTGTGATATATACACACACACACACACACTTTAGAGATTGAGGGCAGCTTGTGATATATATACACACACACACACACACTTTAGAGATTGAGGGCAGCTTGTGATATATACACACACACACTTTAGAGATTGAGGGCAGCTTGTGATATATACACACACACACACACACACTTTAGAGATTGAGGGCAGCTTGTGATATATACACACACACACACACACACACTTTAGAGATTGAGGGCAGCTTGTGATATATACACACACACACACACACTTTAGAGATTGAGGGCAGCTTGTGATATATACACACACACACTTTAGAGATTGAGGGCAGCTTGTGATATATATACACACACACACACACACTTTAGAGATTGAGGGCAGCTTGTGATATATATACACACACACACTTTAGAGATTGAGGGCAGCTTGTGATATATACACACACACACACACACACACACACACTTTAGAGATTGAGGGCAGCTTGTGATATATACACACACACACACACACACACACACTTTAGAGATTGAGGGCAGCTTGTGATATATACACACACACACACACACACACTTTAGAGATTGAGGGCAGCTTGTGATGCTTGTGTGAAAATGTAATGAGTAGAAGTTAGAAGTACTGTGATTGGTCAGACACCACATAGAGCACTGTGATTGGTCAAATGGTCAAACACCACCTAGAGCACTGTGATTGGTCAGACACCACCTAGAGCACTGTGATTGGTCAAACACCACACAGAGCACTGTGATTGGTCAAACACCACCAGTGTATGAATAGAACTGTTCCCTATTGTAGATGGCTAGATGTACTCACTGAGTGAACTGATTTGTACCACTGGGGTACGTGCATAGTTCTAGGCTATCCTAATATCCTGCCAAAAATATGATTTATTTCCAATAGTGCACAATCTCCAATATTTTCCACAAATGAATTCCTTCCTAACTATGAAATCTGCTTCACATCTGATCTGTAAAACTGCAACAGGGAGGCGGACGGATGATGTAACGGACCAACCGCCCTCACACTCAAGCCCCCTCTCACCGAGAGAGAGAGAGTCCCCCTTCTCACCGAGAGAGAGAGAGAGAGAGAGAGGGATGGAGGGAAGGGGAGGGGGGTGGAGAGGGAGAGAGAGGGATGGAGGGAGAGAGAGGGGAAGAGAGGCCCCTCTCAGAGAGAGAGAGAGAGAGAGACAGAGGCCCACTCTCACTGAGACAGAGGGAGAGAGAGAGAGGCCCACTCTCACCGAGAGAGAGAGAGAGAGAGAGGGATGGAGAGAAAAGGCCACTCTCACTGAGAGACAGAGGGAGAGAGAGAGAGGAAGAGAGGCCCCTCTCAGAGAGAGAGAGAGGTAGGGGATTGAGAGAGAGACAGAGGGAGAGAGAGAGAGAGAGAGAGGGATGGAGAGAAAAGGCCACTCTCACTGCCAGAGGGGATAGAGAGAAAGATTGGAAGAGAGCAAAGATGGAGGGATGATGGGAAAGTGAGAGAATGTGTTTGAGTAAATGTGTGTGTGGGCGAAAGAGAGAGAGAGAGTATGTGTAGAAGAGAGAAATACAGAGTATCTGTATGTGTGGAAGAGAGAGAGTGTGTGGGAGAGCGTTTGCAGAGAGGGAGAGAGAGAGAGAGTGTGTGGGAGAGCGTTTGCAGAGAGGGAGAGAGAGAGTGAGTGTGTGTATGTAGGTGGGAGAGAGAGTTGCAGAGAGAGAGAAACAGTCTGAAAAATTAATATAGAAGAAGAAGGTTGGGAATAAACGCTTGATTCCTGTTACGTTTGTTTTTACAGGAATTACATGTTATTTTTACAGGGATTACATGTTGTCTTTAAAAGGATTACTTCAACATCATCACTCATTTCTTGTAGTTCTGGGAAATCATTTCAAACTGCAGTGACTGACTGATCTGGACAAGGGTGGAGAAGGTTTGTCCATGCTCTAGAATGTGTGTGTGTGTGTGTGTGTGTGTGTGTGTGTGTGTGTGTGTGTTAAGGTTTGACGATATAGTCCTAGTGTGTGTTAAGACAAGGAGCAGAGGCTTGTCCATATAGCCGGTGTGTGTGTGTGTGTGTGTATTAAAGGCCATCCATGTATGATTGGCCATTCCTTCGTTGCTTTCTCTGTTTAAACTTCAACCTCTGCAGGTCACCTTGCCTTGTCCCCAGCTCTGCTAGTGTGTGTGTGTGTGTGTGTGTGTGTTAAGGTTATTCATTCAGGAAGAAGCCTAGATGCACTAGGGCAAGATTCAAATAACCCACAAAGTGTGTGTGTGTGTGTGTTATACAATGATCACAATGATGTTTTTAAAGATGCTTGTGCATTGCCCGTGGAAGCAATGTTTTCCCTGAAATGTGTGTGTGTGTGTGTGTGTGTGTGTGTGTGCTATCTGTGCCTAGTGTGGGTCCATTTAGACCTACATGTAATCAGTGTGTCCATTTAGACCTACATGTAATCAGTGTGTCCATTTAGACCTACATGTAATCAGTGTGTCCATTTAGACCTACACGTAATCAGTGTGTCCATTTAGACCTACACGTAATCAGTGTGTCCATTTAGACCTACACGTAATCAGTGTGTCCATTTAGACCTACACGTAATCAGTGTGTCCATTTAGACCTACACGTAATCAGTGTGTCCATTTAGACCTACACGTAATCAGTGTGTCCATTTAGACCTCCATGTAATCAGTGTGTCCATTTAGACCTCCATGTAATCAGTGTGTCCATTTAGACCTCCACGTAATCAGTGTGTCCATTTAGACCTCCACGTAATCAGTGTGTCCATTTAGACCTCCATGTAATCAGTGTGTCCATTTAGACCTCCATGTAATCAGTGTGTCCATTTAGACCTCCACGTAATCAGTGTGTCCATTTAGACCTCCACGTAATCAGTGTGTCCATTTAGACCTCCATGTAATCAGTGTGTCCATTTAGACCTCCATGTAATCAGGGGAATCAAAGAGGGAGGCATAGCATATATCCAGTGCAGTAGCCTGCATGGAGACTTTTTTCAAAGTGCAAAGCTAGGCCAAAGTAGTGTGAGTTGAAGTTGAAACAGATAAGTACATCTTTCCAAAATAGATTTTCGTTTGACATGTTTGCTACTCGTGTGTTTTGTTGTTGCATTCGTGAAAGCAGGCTAACCAAACTATAAATGGCGTGTGTAAACGAACCTTTATAGTCTGAGCGAATTAGGGTTGAAGGTGGAAGTAAATATAGCCAAAGCATATTTGGTATCAATAGCCAAAGCATATTTGGTAGCAATGGAACCGCAATTTTAGGTAGATTTAGGATATCAGGTGCTGCAGAGCCAACATTTTCAGAAAAAAGTTATTGAGCTTTGAATCGACCATTAGTCCAAATGAATGGGATTCAGGTGGATTTTGTACTACTACTACATTTTGGCCTGAAGCATGAAGGGAGGACTACTTTCACCATACATCCCATACATTTTCTGAAAGCAAACACCCTCAGGATATTACATAGCATGCTATGTTTGACATTGAGGTATGCCCCACCCTACTCATTACAATAAATCCTAAAAATTAAGAAATTTAGCATTTAAAAAAATGGGCAATTTTTGGTGACATTTTGGCCAGTGGAAAGCAGGGGAAACATATTAGACCCTATAAACTATATATTTTCTTAAAGCTTATATGCCCAGGATTTCACCAAAGAAATCTTTTCCACATCCTACCCCCTTAATATTTTAAAGCGTATGCCTATTTTGGGGGAAAATTAAAAAAAATATGTGCATTTCTTGGACAAAAGTGCTTATGGAATGTATTAGAAATTAATAAACCTTGACAAGTAATACTTTTCTTGAAAGCAGGGGGCTTCAGGATTTCAGTAAACATACATTTAGACAGGTTCCACCCCCCTCCTCCCCATGATACCCATTTATAGATCAGCTGGTATTGTCGATTTTGGTGTAAGGCCAATGCATTTGGACCTGAGGCATTGAGAGAAAGCTAATATACCCCTTATGCCATACATTTTCTGAAAGCTTACACCAACAGGGTGTCATATAAAGTGAATTGAGACAGGTCCCACCCTCTTCATCTCTTCACTATCCATGTACAGTATATGGGTGCATCTGGGGCTAATATGATTATTTTATAGCTCATTAGCATATTTAAATTATTTTTCAGGAAAACTTGTAATACAAAAAATGCTACTTTTCATAGGTACTTTCATTGTATAAAGTTTTATTTTGATTGGACTAAAGGAAAAAAATAGCACTATTCAGACCTATATAATAATCATTATACATGGCCTATTCAAAGCCCTATAATTTTTTCCCGGTACAAATTGGTGCTGCAGGCACCCCAAATTCTTGATCTACAGAAAATTCAGCTTCAAATGATACAAAATATGCTTTGGCTATATTTACTTCCATACTTACTTTGACCCTTTTTTGGGCTAATTCGCTCAGACTATTAGCCTATCTGTCTGTAATAGGTATCCACTCAAAAGGCAAAAGCATGTTGTGAACTGCATGTTGATACATGTGCTTCTACTTTCCAATGTGGGTTTGCGTGTGTTTGCATGCTGTTGTGAGATCTGCAAACTTAGAGGAAATCGTCTTGCTGGGCCATCGTAATTCCTTTTAACTGTTAAACACCGCCAGAGCGGCAGGCTATAGAGAACACACTGCCAGTATTTTGAATCCACACATAAGCAATTTGACACTGCACTCACTCCTGCCCACAGCAAGATGCAAACCAAATCTGAGGTCTGTTGGACGAACCGTTTGAGAGCTATGTGTGGAACACACAGACAGACGCATTAATAGATAAATTTTTGAGGAGTGTTTTGTCATGACTCTAACGCCAAACTAAATCATCAGGAGTCATTTAGTCTGCAGACTTATGTTGTAGCTGACCATGCAAATACCACGTACGAGCAGATACAAATGTAAATACCCCCGAGAGACTTCAGGTTTTGTTACTTGACCATACTATTGCTAGTAACATGCCCTGGCGTCATTAAGAAAGATCTTGTTGGACTTTGACAACTACGTTGCCTGTTTCTTAAATTTATGACCACACTATAGTCCCTCCTCAATCTGTGATTGGATACCTAAAGCAGATCTCAAAATCAGACATGGTGACCATGCTGAGTGAAGTGAATTGGATAGCTAAAGCAGATCTCAAAATAAGTCATGGTGACCATGCTGAGTGAAGTGAATTGGAGCACAGAGGAACATGGGTACTCCCAGGCTAATTGTTTTCCTTTACCAGGACAATTTTTCAATTCAATTCAATTCAATTCAATTCAATTTTATTTGTAGAGCGCTCAAATACAGTACATTGTCTCGCGGCGCTTTACAGACAGTACGGGAAGCATCCATGAGAATCAGGGGCAAGGAAAAACTCCCTCGCTTTGTAAATAATTTGTTTTGTAGGAAGAAACCTTGGGCAGATCCACGCCTCATGGACTCAGCCTACCTGCCTGGGGCCTAATAAAGTATCCGTAAAGTCTGATGCATAGATTGACCATGGTTAACACAAAACAGTATGAGTACTGAATGTAGTCAGAGATGATATACATGTAGTTTGTGTGACAGTCAGGGCCAAGGGATGGAGTCAGTAGTTTGAGTGTGGGATTAGTCAGTAGTTGGAGTGGAATTAGAGTTCATTGGGTGTTGGTCGCCATCTAGGTAGTGGTCATCAGGGGGCCAAGCTGGCAGATAGTAACAAACTTAATGGAAGAGAGAAATGGGGAAGGATCGGGGAACATTTTGTGTCGGAACTAGAACCCGGGTCCTCTTGTCTTTGATTGAGTAGTTGATTTCCGAATAAAGCCAACAGCAGGAGCAATAGAAGTATCAGTATGTTTGTAAAACTCATTCCCCATACCTCAGGAGATATGCTAGTAAGTGTTAGCTCACTTGACTAGCAATAGAAGTATCAGTATGTTTGTTAAACTCATTCCCCATACCTCAGGAGATATGCTAGTAAATTTTAGCTCACTTGGCTAGCAATAGAAGTATCAGTATGTTTGTTAAACTCATTCCCCATACCTCAGGAGATATGCTAGTAAGTGTTAGCTCACTTGGCTAGCAATAGAAGTATCAGTATGTTTGTAAAACTCATTCCCCATACCTCAGGAGATATGAGAGTAAGTGTTAGCTTACTTGGCTAGCAGTCTACTAAGTAAAGATAAAGCCAACAGCAGGAGCAATAGAAGTATCAGTATGTTTGTTAAACTCATTCCCCATACCTCAGGAGATATGCTAGTAAGTGTTTGCTCACTTGACTAGCAGTCTACTAAGTTAAGC
>JAODXP020000031.1:27770242-27795873 GCA_027497455.2 Sardinella longiceps
GTGTTGCAGGTCAAAGTGAATCTCTCCGGGTGTGTGTTAGATGCCGGCTGCACTGGTCAGTCTGATTTGGCTTCGGAACTCAAGCTGCACACACACATCTACTCGTACAGGCCCGAAGTCCGCTGTGTCATACACACACACACACCTGCAACTGCTGCTGTGAGTACACACACACACACACACACACACACACACACACACACACACACACACACACACATCTACTCGTACAGGCCCGAAGTCCGCTGTGTCATACACACACACACACCTGCAACTGCTGCTGTAAGTACACACACACACACACACACACACACACACACACACACACACACACACACACACACATCTACTCATACAGGCCCGAAGTCCGCTGTGTCATACACACACACACACACACACACCTGCAACTGCTGCTGTAAGTACACACACACACACACACACACACACACACACACATCTACTCGTACAGGCCCAAAGTCCGCTGTGTCATACACACACACACACACACACCTGCAACTGCTGCTGTAAGTACACACACACACACACACACACACACACACACACACACACATCTACTCCTACCGATATGTTGGTTGACTTTGCAACCATTGCAGACAGGGCATAAAAACAAAATTATTTTTCAATCGTTCCGTTCCGAACGGTTCAGGCATGTTTAACGCTTTCGTTCTTGCATTCCGCCACCAACATATCTTGAACCGGTTCGGAACGTAAAATATCGTTTATTCTTAAAGTTCCGGCAGTGTTATTTGGCTTTTTCTATTTTTGTGGTTGATAGGCTATTTTACAACAGACCCCCTTAATTGGTAGGCTATTTGCCCTTAATTTACACAGTAGACTAGTCTTAATGCGCATAAATCATAAATCACAGGCAGCATTCAAAAATATTTGCAATATCCATCTCACTACCAGGCAGACTGCTACTGACTGTAGCCTATGTTCTATGATAAATAGACCTATAATTTATCAAAATAATTTCTGGATACGTGGGCTGGAAATAGCAGGTTAACGATGGCGTTGGAGAGTTTCTTTGATGGAAGCCGCTTCGCAAGAGCTCACGCCTCCATTGTGCGAATGTTTTGCTTTTTGTTTGGGATCTAAGTAACAATCAAACTGGATTACTACAAACTTTGGCTTTGGGACTGATGGGTAATTGAACGTTTGAGACTTTTTAGTTTGTTTTTATGTGTGTTTCATGTTGTTCACTTTCTCTGCGGTCTCTTTCTTCCTTCTGCTTGCCTACTGTAAATGCGGCCTCATTTATGTTTGTCTTTGAATTATAACTTCACAAAGTTCACTTGTTGTCTCTAGTACATCGTTTTCGTTAAGATATTAGCCTTGTTTGATTTTCAAGCTGGTGAAATTTGGGAATTAAGGCCGAACATAGATCGCAATTAATTTAAGATGTTAACTTTAGTCATTGCAGCCGCAGCCCGGTTGCCTGGTTAGATCAGTCCAGTCCAGTGTCCAGTCCAGTGACGGTGTGTCACTTTTTTCCTTGATTGAATTAATTAACGTTGAATTGTTAGGCTACAATATGCTGTGGAGATCTTCAGATATTAACTCTGCATTTCATTTGGCAAACTTTTAAAATTCTGACTTGGTTACCTTGTAGTAGTAGAAATTTGACAGGGCTTGTAGAAGTTTGACAAGGGCTTAGACCAGGGCTATTCAATTGGCGGCCCGCGGCCCAGATGCGGCCCGGACACGGCCCAGATGCGGCCAACATGATTCATCACCTTTAAAACGAAAATATTGTCACCAGTCTTCAAAGCTTAATATATACCTTATAATTTGCAGAATATTAATAAAGAGATAATATGTCCCCAAACTACGTCAATTTAAGTGGCATTAATACATTAGAAATATTTTTTTAAGGTATTTTCCACTGTTCATTCTCTGTGGCGATTCTAAGCAAGTACTTGTAATTCCGGTTTTGGCCACCAGAGGATTTTGGCGCTGTTGTGCAGCCTTTGTATTTTTTTTGTTTGGTCTATTGATGCAGCATTTCCTCTCATGACAACTGTACTTATATTAGAGTCCTTGCGTGTTTACCTGTTTATTTTAAATTTTTCTTTTAGCCTACCTGTTGGAATGCAAAATAAGTTCTGTAATAGGACATTTAGGGATGAATAATTCACTTTAAAAACAAAGTTATGGTATTAAAATATTCTATTCTGGTAATTTAAAAATGTAAATTTTGTAAATAAATACTTTGTAGCTATTGTTAACATGCAAAGTTATTGTTAAAACAAAGCAAATATGCATTTTTAATCAATGTGTTTTGATTATGTGTTTGCGATTTGATTATTTGAAAATAGTGACCGTGAAAAGTTTGCGGCCCCGCTCAAGTTCTTGGAATCTAATGCTTAGTTTACACTTCCCCGGGTCTTCAAGAAACCGGGTATATTCCCCTCCCCCGAGTAAGAAAACAATCGCATTTACACAAACATCAAAAACGGCTAAGAAAGGCGGTGACAATTAACTCATTGACTGCCAATGACGTCTTTAGACGTCAACTGAAATACTGCCGTTCACTGCCAATGACGTCTTTAGACGTCAACTGCGTTTTTTAATGGGGAGGGCTGCAGAAAGACCTAGGGAACCTTGTCTGTAAATATCAGAATTCTCCGTCGAAAATTGTTGTTCCAAATTGATCCTGAGGGTGGCAGTCTGTCACTTTGGATGTGAGATGAGCATAGATTCATAGGTATGGCCAAGGGAGAAGTAGAGAAAGCTAATGACATGGCTAAATATGCCGCTAGCAAAGTGCAGACGTAAATCGGAGAAATTTAGGCAGTTCACACTCGATCAGAGTATGTGTCACTGCCATAGTAGTTCGAGTAGTGTTCCGATCGTGGGAGATGAAGGAGATCAACCTTGGGCAAACGGAAATAGCAGTTGTGACTTGTTTCAGTGCCCAGCTAGCTCACAGTTCCGGGTCAGGTAAGAATTTGCGAGCCAGTTGTTGATCACTGAGTTTTCGCTGTCACAGCCTGTAAATAGCATATATTTACCTTGTTACAACAATGTCTATTTTATTACCAAAAGCCCCCTGTTACTGTTGTTTTTGTGGTCTTATCAAAGGAAGACATTTTCCCGATGTTTGACGTGCTAATAGACCGAAAAAACGCGCATCCAAGACACTAACGTTGTCAAACAAAACGCTAATTTTCTCCCTTTTTTGATACATAACGGGTGTGTTTGGAGAAAGTAGCTTATGTTCGCCTGCTGATTTCTAAGCAATGGAAAGGGGTAGAAACGAACTTTCTTTTTCTGGTGAAAGAAGAGGGTTTGCTCTTTCTTGTGGTAGTTTCATTGTTTATGTAGTCGTAACACATAATATTCTATGGCTCTTTAAAAAACAGTCAAAATTCCCCAAAACCTCTGGCAGTATGGAACTCTCTATTCTGAAAACGGCTGGCAGTCAATGAGTTAACCACCACGTCACAGTTTTATCAAAGATCTTTCAAGGGAGCAACATCGTAGCAGATGGCCACAAACGTGAAGTGTTTCGGTCTGCATTAGCAGCAGTCTCACATTACGTCACATCATTAACATTTTCCCTTAGGAAATTATAAAATGATATAATGTATGTGTGCCATAATATTGTCTGTGATCATTAATGAAACCAACAAATGACAATTCAATCGCTCCTCTGCAAAACAATGTTGTATGAACCAAGTGTGCTTTTTAGCTTTAGACAGAGAGGGTTTGTTTGGCAGTTACCATGACGACATAGCTATATGCTAACTATAAGCTAGTCGTTTTGGACTTTGCTCAAACCTCACATATTGCTGTAAACTATGTTCACGTTTGCTCTGTCCACTTAAAATGAACTCAGTAATGTTACCCGCAGGCTGTCAATAAATTACATCTCAAATATAAATGTAAAACATTACGTTAGCTAGATCGCTAGCGTTAGCTCGCTAACAACTTGAAATTTTAGTAGGCTATTTACTGCCTGGCAGCTTCATCTGATAGTTATGCCAACAGTAACAGTTTGCAACATTAGTCTTGAAATCATGTTAAACACTTACAGAATATGAGAGATACATGCCAAAAAAACCTGATAACTCCAAAAAGACGATTTATTGGTAAAAGTCCTGACATCATTGAAAATCAGGTGGTGCCCCTTGTGAAAATCTACTACTATGCGCGAACGTAGGTGCTTCTCATTTGCTCCAACTGTCTTTGGTGCTAGAACTCCGGTTATGGGTAGTTACACATATAATATGTCTGAAGACGGGGTTCTCCGACATCTCCACCTTGCCCGGAGTTCGTGAGATTCTCCGTCTTCACCTTCGGATAAGTGTAACAGAGAGGTGCAACCGCAGAGAAACATGTGCGTCTTTGTGGTTATCTGTGTTTGTGTAAAGGGGGTCTAAATGTGGCCCCCTTGGAAAACTAATTGAATAGCCCTGGCTTAGACAGTGCATGGTTGTTTCTCGCAAAAGGAAATTTGACAGCTGAGTATAGGGGGCGGGGAAGTGACGTGGCAGTAGGTAGGCCTCAATAGTTTTTTTTATGAAATAGGGTAGGCCTATGCTTGTTTTGTGAAATTGTATAGGCTATATTAGGGAACGGAAAAAAAACAAATGTTATTAACCTGTTTTTGGAATTTCAGGATAACGTTTCTGTTCCGGAACAGTTGAAGACCATTTCATTTTCATTTCCGTTCCTCATAAAATTCCGTTAGTTTCCGGTTTTCGTTTTCGTTCTTTAAACCGGTTCGGAGCCCCGATTGCAGATACAGACATATACAGGGACAGATACAGTGGACGTAATGAGACTTTTAGCAGTCTGTGATTACTCTGGATACAGTATAATACTCTCCTTAGCAGTCTGTGATTACTCTGGATACAGTATAATACTCTCCTTAGCAGTCTATGATTACTCTGGATACAGTAATGAGACTCTCAGCTCCTTATGATCATCTTAGCAGTCTATGATTACTCTGGATACAGTAATGAGACTCTCCTTGTGATCATCTTAGCAGTCTGTGATTACTCTGGATACAGTATAATACTCTCCTTAGCAGTCTATGATTACTCTGGATACAGTATAATACTCTCCTTAGCAGTCTATGATTACTCTGGATACAGTAATGAGACTCTCCTTGTGATCATCTTAGCAGTCTGTGATTACTCTGGATACAGTATAATACTCTCCTTAGCAGTCTGTGATTACTCTGGATACAATATAATACTCTCCTTAGCAGTCTGTGATTACTCTGGATACAATATAATACTCTCCTTAGCAGTCTGTGATTACTCTGGATACAGTAATGAGACTCTTCTTATGATCATCTTAGCAGTCTGTGATTACTCTGGATACAGTATAATACTCTCCTTAGCAGTCTGTGATTACTCTGGATACAGTGGATGTGATGAGACTCTTAGCAGTCTGTGATTACTCTGGATACAGTGGCCGTAATGAGACTCTTAGCAGTCTGTGATTACTCTGGATACAGTATAATACTCTCCTTAGCAGTCTGTGATTACTCTGGATACAGTATAATACTCTCCTTAGCAGTCTATGATTACTCTGGACACAGTAATGAGACTCTTCTTATGATCATCTTAGCAGTCTGTGATTACTCTGGATACAGTATAATACTCTCCTTAGCAGTCTGTGATTACTCTGGATACAGTATGATACTCTCCTTAGCAGTCTATGATTACTCTGGATACAGTATAATACTCTCCTTAGCAGTCTGTGATTACTCTGGATACAGTGGACGTGATGAGACTCTTAGCAGTCTGTGAGTACTCTGGATACAGTATAATACTCTCCTTAGCAGTCTGTGATTACTCTGGATACAGTATAATACTCTCCTTAGCAGTCTGTGATTACTCTGGATACAGTGGATGTGATGAGACTCTTAGCAGTCTGTGATTACTCTGGATACAGTGGCCGTAATGAGACTCTTAGCAGTCTGTGATTACTCTGGATACAGTATAATACTCTCCTTAGCAGTCTGTGATTACTCTGGATACAGTGGACGTAATGATCATCTTAGCAGTCTGTGATTACTCTGGATACAGTATAATACTCTCCTTAGCAGTCTGTGATTACTCTGGATACAGTGGACGTAATGATCATCTTAGCAGTCTGTGATTACTCTGGATACAGTGGACGTAATGAGACTCTTAGCAGTCTGTGATTACTCTGGATACAGTATAATACTCTCCTTAGCAGTCTATGATTACTCTGGATACAGTGGACGTAATGAGACTCACCTTGTGATCATCTTAGCAGTCTACGATTACTCTAGATCACACGTAAATCTGTGAATGACCTCATGATGTTATTAAGCAACGAATGTTTCGGGAAATGGTCTGTAATTGTTAAGATGGACTTACGTGTGAACCTGCAAACTCCTTAGGCTTAAGATCACCGTAGATACCTTTGGGAAATGAGGCCCTTGTGTGTGTGTGTGTGTGTGTGTGTGTGTGTGTGTGTGTGTGTGTGTGTGTGTGTGTGTGTGGCTTAAGATCACCGTAGATCCATTTGGGAAATGAGGCCCTTGTGTGTGTGTGTGTGTGTGTGTGTGTGTGTGGCTTAAGATCTCTGATTGTTCTCTGTATCACGCACTGATGATGGCTTAGGCCGAAACGCGTCTGCATTGGACATGGTGGTATAATAAATAATGAGATATAGCTCGTGAGTGCGGATTTTTCTTTAAGACTGTGGCTTAAGATCACCATAGATACCTTTGGGAAATGAGGCCCTTGTTTGATTGGTCTGCCCTTCGCCCCGCCCACGTCATTCAGGAAAAGCGTGTGTGCCTGGCTGTGCCGAGCACACACACACACACACACACACACACACACATCATTCAGGAAAAGCGTGTGTGCCTGGCTGTGTCGAGCCACGTAGAGATGAGTAGAGTAGCTACTATTGTATGGAAAATCAGCTTTACACACACACTCCTGCAACTGCTGATGTAAGTACACACACACACACACACACACACACACACACACACACACACTCCTGCAACTGCTGCTGTAAGTACACACACACACACACACACACACACACAAAACTGTGGTTATGCGTCACACAAACAGAGGTGCTCGTCATGTATGTGTATGTGTGTGTCAGGTATCTTCCATGAAGTGCGGTCTGCTGCCCATCTCCCATGATGCCTTGCTGCTAGGGGCGATATCCTATTTCAGCCTCACAGGAAATGACACGGGGGAGAGGGAGGAGCTTCAGAAGGTGCTGGGACCCACGACAAAGGTAACCACGGCAATCACAATCCACAATCCTTCACATGGCAAAGGTATCGACCAACCACAATCCTACACACAGCAAAGGTATCGACCAATCGCGAAACCCCGCACAAGAATGGCGAAGACCAATTCATCACATACAGAACCTTTGAGACTGGACTGAATTGGAGCCGAAACACTTAGCATTGGAACTACCATTACCATTACAAATCAATAATTACTGCGCTAGTAACAGCTATTACTGATATTACCGTATCAATAATTACTGAACTAGTAATGGATATTACTGATATTACTGTACCAACCAAGACACCTTTCACAAATAGCAACAGTAAAGATTTCAATCTTATATATTACTAAAGCCTTTGTGTCTGTCTGTCTGTGTCTGTGTGTGTTAGGTGCTGGTATTGACTAAAGCCTTTATGTGCGTGTTTGTGTGTGTGTGTGTGTGTGTGTGTGTGTGTTAGGTGCTGGTATTGAGGGGTCATGGTGTGGTAGTGTTGGGAGTGACTCCTGAAGAGGCGTTTCATAACATCTATCGCTGCCAGCAGGCCTGTGAGACCCAGGTAACATCCCCAGACCTGTGTGTGTGTGTGTGGGGGGGGGGGGGGGGGGGGTGTGTGAATGTGTGTGTGTGTGAGTGAATGAGTGTGAGTATGTGTGAGTGAGTGAGTGTGTGTGTGTGTGTGTGTGAGTATGTGAGTGTGTATGTGTGTGTGTGTGTGTGAGTATGTGAGTGTGTGTGTTGGGCATCATGGAGAGATATACTGTAGCTGTACGGAAACCCAAGGGGCCTTGTACTGAGCCTTGAGGTACACCATATTTTACCTTGGGTAGCATATAAAGGGAGAATAACAAGGGGCCTAGTACTGAGCCTTGGAGTACGCCATATTTAACAAGGGGCCTAGTACTGAGCCTTGGGGTACGCCATATTTAACAAAGGGCCTAGTACTGAGCCTTGGAGTGTGCTATATTTAACAAGGGGCCTAGTACTGAGCCTTGGAGTGTGCTATATTTAACAAGGGGCCTAGTACTGGGCCTAGTACTGAACCTGGTCCTTCAACATCACCTCTCTGGTGAAAAAAGGGCAACAACGCCTGCACTTCTTGCGCCGGATGAGGAGGGCGGCCCTCCCACCTTCCATCCTGAGCACCTTTTATAGAGGTGCCATTGAAAGCCTGTTGACCAGTGGCATCTCTGTCTGGTTTGGGGCGTGCCTGTTGCAATGCCTCAGACTGTTGACCAGTGGCATCTCTGTCTGGTTTGGGGCGTGTAATGCCTCAGACTGTTGACCAGTGGCATCTCTGTCTGGTTTGGGGCGTGCAATGCCTCAGACTGGTGACCAGTGGCATCTCTGTCTGGTTTGGGGCGTGCAATGCCTCAGACTGTTGACCAGTGGCATCTCTGTCTGGTTTGAGGCGTGCAATGCCTCAGACTGTTGACCAGTGGCATCTCTGTCTGGTTTGGGGCGTGCAATGCCTCAGACTGTTGACCAGTGGCATCTCTGTCTGGTTTGGGGCGTGCAATGCCTCAGACTGTTGACCAGTGGCATCTCTGTCTGGTTTGGGGCGTGCCTGTTGCAATGCCTCAGACTGGAAGGCTCTGGAAAGAGTAGTAAGAACAGCAGAGAAGGTCATCAGGTCCTCGCTGCCCTCTATCCGGGACATTGGACAGAAACGCTGCCTGACCAGCCCAACGCATCTCCTCTGACCCCTCCCATCTCCTCTGACTCCTCCCATCTCCTCTGACCCCTCCCATCTCATCTGACTCCTCCCATCTCATCTGACCGCTCCCATCTCCTCTGACCCCTCCCACCTCCTCTGTCCCATTGCTGCCATGTGCCATCTGGGATGAGGTTCAGCAGCATCCCCAATAGAACAGCCAGATTGAGGGACAGCTTTTTCCGTACAGCAATTAGGCTGCTTAACAATAACAGAAAGTAATCTGTTGGACATTATGTGACACTCCATGCACTTTAGATAGATAGATAGAATCTTATCTTATTAGAGTGCATGAAAATGCACTCCACTGTTCTTCTGCTTCTTCTTCTTATCCTTCTAACACCTAATTGGGCTTGAACCGCTTAATGTAGAAACTTCATTCAAACTGCATTTTGTAGGTCTTGCTCTTGTGGGGTGTTCAATGTAACTTTCAACTTTGTAACTTTTATACTTTTAAAACTATGACTTATAAACTATTTTAAAACTTTCCCCATAGACTTAACATTAAGCTGTTTAGAGTGGAGCCACGGGGGGTGATATCACCATCGGGCCTTAGACAATCATCTTAGGGATATGCAAATATTCAGCAAGTGATAACCAATCAGTGGTAATCACCTACAGACTCTGTATAGAGCTTAGAAACTTTTCCCCATAGAATTACATTGGGCTGATGCCAGACAGCTGGCTCATTAATTAGACTGATAAGACAGGTGTTTCTGGCCACCTGGAGCAACTGTCCCTTTCTTAGGCTAGAGGACCTCAATTGAATCTCTTAAAACTACAGATCCTGTTCAACTTCCAGTTGTCATCAACTTTGACCCCCGTCAACTTTTCCTCTGTCCTCAACTGTTTGAAAATAAAAGTCCTCACTATAATAACTGATTTTCAATTTCACTATTTAAACTACTCAACTATTTAACTGTTTAACCATTCCAACTGTCAGTGGTCATCAGCTATGACCCCTGTCAACTATTTCCTCTGTCCACAACTATTTCAAAATAAAAGTCCTCAGTGTTCATTGCATGCTTATTAGCATTTTTGGTTTTTGATGTGATTCAACTCAGCTAAGTCTTGTGGTCATCATTTGATCACAATTGATGATGGCGCCGTGCTGATGGCAGCCTGTTGCAGCAGCTCCTAGTTCTGTGTGGAGTTTGTTATGTTGCGTTGCATGTAGCGTTATTTGTTTTATACTACGTCTTAAGCAGTGCAAGATATTATGGATACTAAGTGGCTTGTGCGATTTTTATTTTGTTTTATTGTTTTTATAACTTATACGGGAGATACTGTCAAAGCGGGCAGCATTGTTTACCTTCGGGACCAGCTGATAGCGCTCTCCAAACCACCACTACTGCCGGGACCTAGGCATCAAATCCCCAGGGAGTTGAGAAGGAGACGCCGGGGGTGCAGGGCCGGTGTTTTACGGAGATCAAGGAAAAGGAGATTCAAACCCTTCATTCCATCGATCATCATGGGGAATGTGAGATCGTTGGCAAACAAGGTGGATGAACTGGCGGCTTTGACACGAACACAGCGGGAGTACCGTGAATGCAGTCTCATGTGTTTCACCGAGACGTGGTTGCAGGAGCATATTCCGGCCTCCAACATCTCTGTGCACGGCTTCTCTACAGTGCGGGCTGATCGGGACTGCAGGCTGAGCGGTAAGAAGAAAGGAGGGGGAGTCGCTGTGCTTGTTAACAACAGATGGTGTAATCCTGGCCATGTCACGGTGAAGGAGCGTGTTTGCAATCCCAATATCGAACTTTTAGCCATGACTTTGCGTCCCTTCTACCTACCGAGGGAGTACACCTGTGTAGTAGCGATGGCTGTTTACATTCCGCCGTCAGCTGACGCAGACGCTGCATGTGACGTCATTAACTCTGTCACTGCCAGACTACTCACTCAGTATCCAAATGCATTAACTGTAGTTTCAGGAGATTTTAATCACGTCTCTCTCTCTACAACACTTCCAACTTTTAAACAATATGTAAACTGCCCCACTAGGGAAAATAAAACACTGGACTTACTATATGCAAATGCTATGGATGCATATAGCTCTAGTGCTCTCCCCCCCTGGGCAGATCAGATCACAACCTGGTCTTGCTCACTCCCACCTACACACCCATTGTGCAGAGGCAACCAGTGTCCACAAAGCAGGTGAGGCGTTGGACACCGGAAGCCATTGAAGGGTTACAGGAATGCTTTGAGGTCACGGATTGGAACGTGCTCTGTAAGCCTCATGGAAATGACATCAACTCCATTACTGAATGCATCACAGGGTACATCTCTTTCTGTGTGGATAGCATAGTACCCACAAGGACAGTAGGGTGCTATGCCAACAACAAGCCATGGGTCACCAGCGATCTGAAAGCATTGTTGAACAAGAAGAAACAGGCCTTCAGGGATGGTGACCGTGAGGCCCTAAGGAGTGTACAGAGGGAGCTTAAAGTCAGACTGAGGGAGAGCAAAGAAGCATACAGGAGGAAGCTGGAAAACAAGCTCCAGCAGAACAACATGAGAGAGGTGTGGAGTGGGATGAAAACCATCACTGGCTTCAAGGGGAAGGGGAATATGGTAGAGGCTGGCCCTAGCAGGGCCAACGAGCTGAACGTGTTTTTCAACAGATTCAGCGCGGGGCCCCCATCAGCCTCCCCCGCCTCTCCAGGCTCCACAAGCCCCACTGTCCTCAGTTCCTCAGTCCACTGTGCTGCTCCCCCTCTCCCTCCCCCTCCTCCAGCATTCTCCCTCCTCCCTATCCTATGCCCCCCTCCAGCCCCTCCACCCCCCTGCCCCCTCCAGCCCTCCCAAATGTCTGTCAGTCACCAGCGACCAGGTGAAAAGGCAGCTGGTCAAACTTCACCTGAACAAGGCTGCAGGTCCGGATGGTATCAGTCCCAGGGTCCTGAAGTCCTGTGCGGACCAGCTGTGCGATATTCTGCAGCACCTGTTTAACCTCAGCCTTGGACAGGGGAAAGTGCCTGTGCAGTGGAAAACATCCTGCTTAGTCCCAGTCCCTAAGAAACCCATTCCATCGGTCCTCAATGACTACAGACCAGTTGCCTTAACATCGCACATCATGAAGGTGCTGGAGAGACTGGTCTTGGCACATCTAAGACCGCAGGTGACCTCCTCACTGGACCCCTTACAGTTTGCTTACTGTCCAAAGGTGGGGGTGGAGGATGCCATCATATACCTTCTCCAGAAGGTCCACTCTCACCTGGACAGAGCAGGCAGCACTGTGAGAATCATGTTTTTTGATTTTTCCAGTGCATTCAACACAATCCAGCCTGGACTGCTGGGGGAAAAGCTGCAGAGGATGAGGGTGGACACAGGCATCACCTCCTGGATCATGGACTACCTGTCAGATAGGCCACAGTTTGTGCGGCTTGGGGGCTGTGTGTCTGAGCAGGTAACCAGCAGTACAGGAGCACCTCAGGGGACTGTTCTTTCTCCCTTCCTCTTCACTCTCTACACCTCTGACTTCCAGTACAGGTCAGAGTCTTGCCATCTACAGAAATTCTCTGATGACTCTGCACTGGTGGGGTGTGTTAGAGGGGGAGAGGAAAGTGAGTACAGGAAGATGGTGGACTGTTTTGTGGAGTGGTGCGCTAACAACCACCTGCTACTAAATGTGGCAAAGACTAAAGAGATGGTGGTGGATTTTAGAAGGAACAGGACTAAGCCCAACAGCATCACAATCATGGGGAAAGAGGTGGAGGTGGTAGAGAGCTATAAGTATCTGGGGGTGCACATTGACAATAAACTGGACTGGAAACACAACACAGAAGCGGTTTACAAGAAGGGTCAGAGCAGGCTCTACTTCTTGAGAAAACTGAAGTCTTTTAATGTGTGTACCAAGTTGTTACAAATGTTTTATCAGTCTGTGGTGGCAAGTGCAATTTTCTTTGCTGTAATCTGTTGGGGTAGCAGTATCAGAGCATGTGATTCCAACAGGTTAAACAAGCTGATAAAGAAAGCAGGCTCTGTGCTGGGGGCTACTTTGGAACCCCTGGAATTGGTGCTGGAGAGGAGAATGATACAGAAACTGCTAAACATTATGGACAATCCCTCTCATCCATTACACAGTACACTGGCAAAGCAAAAGAGTGTTTTTAGCTGGCGGCTTCGCCAACTCAGCTGCAGCCGAGACAGATATAAAAGGACTTTTTTACCAACTGCAATAGCACTTTATAATGACTCCTCTCTGAGCAGAGAGAGACGACTTATCTTTTAATCTGAAATGCACAATACTTATGTTTTACTAAGCTTTTACAGTCTCATTTGCTACTGGGACTAGGGATGTCTTGTACACTGTAACTCACCTCTGCAATGTCTTGTGACTGAATGTACTGTATATGTGCATAACTATTTATTTATTATCTCATGTGTACTGTATGTGTATCTGTTATATGTTTTAGCTGCTGGAACAATGGAATTTCCCTTTGGGATAAATAAAGTATATCTATCTATCTATCTATCTATCTATCTATCATGTTAGCGTTATTAACATGGTAGCTAGCATAGTTAACATGCTAACTAACATTTTTGGTTTTTGATGTCATTCAACTCCGTTAAGTCTTGTTGTCATCATGTTGACTTTATTAGCATGCTAGCTAGCATAGTTAGCATGTTTATTAACATTGTTTTTGATGCTATTCAACTCAGCTTAGATGCTATTCAACTCAGACCTCAAGTCTTGTGGTCATCATGTTAACATTATTACCATGCTATGTAGTGTGATAGGCATGCTAATTAGAATTGATGCTATTTGATGCTGATGCAACTGCAGTTTGCATTTTCATGCACTCGTAATTTCTCTGAAATTACATTCTCTAGTTTTTTATTATTATTACTCCCTGCACTTTTCCACTTTAATAGGCATCTACAGAATCCTATTTCTTAACTAAATTGAATCATATGATACTGTATTCTGTGAATATTTTACACTTTTTTATGTACTGAGCTCAAATGCATTGATATCTCGTTTGATATGTACACTGATGGTGTATTTGTTGAATGACAATAAAACAAGTCTAAGTCAAGTCTAAGCCATATTTAACAAGGGGCCTAGTACTGAGCCTTGGGGTATGCTATATTTAATTTTGGCGTGACATGATTATGCATTGTGAGCTTATACAATCTGAGGTCTGAACAACTAACGTGTGTGTGTGTGTGTGTGTGTGTGTGTGTGTGTGTGTGTGTTGACAGGTGAATGCCTTGTCCTGTGCAGGTGGAGCAGACAGACTCTTGCTACTGGGGAGAGAAAACCATTCAGAAACACACACACCTGCAAAGGCACACACCTCAGACACACACACACCTGCAAACACACACACCTCAAATGATTCATCAGACACACACACACCTGCAAACACACACACCTCAAATGATTCATCAGACACACACACACCACTAAAGACACGCCCCTCTGCCAACTCTTCTACTTCCTGTGATGCGTTTCCTGTCTGGCGGACTGGGGAGGCGGAGTTTGAGGCCCTCATGAGGATGCTCGACAGCATGGTATGTTACCATAGCAACCTCGGGCACCACACACACACAAACAAACACCACACACCCTAGAAAACACACTCTCACACACGACATGACAAACTAATTTAGTGGACAACATAATAACAATCAAGTTGTCTTATACAGTGGAATCCGCTTATAGTGGTCACGTTGGGCCGGGCCAATTTGAACACTATAAGCGGTTGATTACTAAAACCGAATTTACCTTTATTTCACTTATTTTTATGCAGAATTCAATGAGAACAATGAAATGAAACAGATACAGTAGCTTCCACATTTATGGAATTTTATTACAGTACCGTATCATTCAAATTTAATAGGGCTATAGGCCTACATGTAACAGTCCATACTGCGCTGTGCGCAGACATAACTCTGGTACGTAACTTATAGGCTATGTGCCGTGTGTCGGCTCTGCAGCCAGTGCTTTTGTTTAACAAGACTGAAAATAAAGTTTGAAACAAATGCATAACCACATCACAGTGTTGCGCAGTGCGCGGGCATAACTCAAATAGCCTACAGTAGGCCTATGTACAGTAACTTATTCTGTGCGTCGGCTCTGCTATGCTGCCGGTGCATTTTTTTAAAAACATGTCTGAAAATAGATTTTGAAACAAGCTGTTTTCATTGAACAACAACAACAACATAGACGACAACTGCGAGTGTTGAGTTGTTCATGTTATGGGCGGAGCAGTTGTCCAAAAGCAGCAGAATACGCTTCCTCTCTTGGCCCAGTTTGCGATCCCAGTCCTTTAACCACTCCACAAAGAGAGCCCCGGTCATCCAAGCATTAGCATTGGCTGCGTAACGAACAGGCAGTGTGCATACGTGTTTGAAGCAGCGGGGGTTCTGACTTTTTCCGATGACAAAAAGTTCCTTCTTTTCTCCTGCGGCAGAGCAGGCTAACAAAGCCGTAATTTGTAATTTTAAAATTATTTTTGCACATGTTTACATTAATAAAATGGCCAAAAATTAACATTATAAGCGGATTTCTTGATTACTATAAGCGAATTATTTAAACAGCATTTGTATAGAAATGATTCCGTCCCAAGCCTTTTGATCTATATAAGCGGCTGATTACTATATCCGTGACCACTATAAGCGGATTCCACTGTATTTCCATGGTGTGAGTGAGTTGAGAGGAGGGATTTTAGTGAGCTAAGGCCTTGCTATTGGAAGAACCCATTAGAGTTGGGTGATGATCATTAGTGAGCTAAGGCCTTGCTATTGGAAGAACCCATTAGAGTTGGGTGATGATCATTAGTGAGTTAAGGCCTTGCTATTGGAAGAACCCATTAGAGTTGGGTGATGATCATTAGAGAGCTAAGGCCTTGCTATTGGAAGAACCCATTAGAGTTGGGTGATGATCATTAGAGAGCTAAGGCCTTGCTATTGGAAGAACCCATTAGAGTTGGGTGATGATCCACAATGGAGTTTATGCCACATAAAGCATGCTGATGGTCATTGTGTTCCACGTTTCCAGGGTTACCGGACAGGCTACACCTACAGGCATCCCATAATGAAAGAGCTCCCGCGGAGCCGCAGTGCGGTGGAGATTCCAGCCACAGTCAGCTCCAGGGGGCGGGACATGGACATGCTGTTTCCATGGACACCTACGGACCAATCAGACCAGAGGCCTCATCCAGAGACCAAAGCCCATTGGCTCACTTCACCCAACAGCTACCTAAAGTTTACCGTGGCAGATGCGTCTCGAACTACGGTAACACACACACACACACTTCACCCAACAGCTACAGCACCTAGGGTTAGAATAGTATGTCAGACACTTCCTGTACTCTGACACTAGAGGTGTGTTCAGATTCTTCTAACATAAGTGAACGCTCACCGCATACATGTTCCCATTAAACAATAGAATTTGAACAATTTTGAGTAATGTTCTACATAGTTTGTTTTAAACAAAAATGGCCAACTAAGTAGAAATTGCTCTTAGGAGGCTATTAATGCAAGATAAAGTTGCTGTGAGACACGCTGACAACATTAAATGCTTCTTTTAAGGATTTATTTCCATCAGGGCGCACATCTCTTGCTATCCAACATACAGGACTGTTCACAGAGCACCTCCTCCTCAGACTCCTCATAGAGCACCTCCTCCTCCCCATACTGTTCACAGAGCACCTCCTCCTCCCCACACTGTTCACAGAGCACCTCCTCCCCACACTGTTCACAGAGCACCTCCTCCTCCCCACACTGTTCACAGAGCACCTCCTCCTCCCCATACTGTTCACAGAGCACCTCCTCCTCCCCACACTGTTCACAGAGCACCTCCTCCCCACAGAGCACCTCCTCCTCCCCATACTGTTCACAGAGCACCTCCTCCTCACAGAGCACCTCCTCCTCCCCAGACTGTTCACAGAGCACCTCCTCCCCACAGAGCACCTCCTCCTCACAGAGCACCACCTCCTCCCCATACTGTTTGCCTTAGTTTGCTTCACTAAACACACACACTAACCGCTAACACACCCATACACACACACATCCAACAGCTACCTAAAGTTTAGTCTACCACATCCTGTGCCATAGTACTGATATGGTGTGTGTGTGTGTGTGTGTGTGTGTGTGTGTGTGTTTCAAAAGCGGTTGCTTCTGGTTCTGAGTGTGAGAGGAGTTGCTTTAATCATCACATGTACACACACTTCGAGTGTTTATGTAACAAAGTTGCTTGCGACTGAGTTGATGTAATCCTGTCCCGGTACTTAAGCTCTATTGGAAGAGATTTCTTGTCTTCTCGTGCAAGCTTGGTTTGTATGTGTGTTCAATGTGTGGATATTGGAGCTAATCCCTTTCAAGTCTTTGTTTCGCCCTCTAAAGACTGATTCAGCTTGTTAATTTGTCTATCGCCAAAGTAAGTTAATTGTTTTTCTCTCTAAAAAGCGTTTATGAGTGTTCTTGCTCTGGCTTTTTCTTTTCCCCGACTTGCATGGGTGTCTCTCACCTTAGCAGTCAGTGCAGGCCTGAAAGGCTTTTTCTGCTACTGCTTCTGTCTTGTTTATCTCGGAGTGGCTGCTGAGTAGCCGCTATTTATTGGGTGTCGCTTCTTGCCCTGTGGCAATCAGGTGGCGCTACTGTTTTCATAGTGGGCCCAATTTATAATACATTCTCTTTGGAGCAAATCCTAATGTTATATTCAGTTTGGGAGATTAAACGGCATACTTGTTATCATTGGGTAAGCCAAGGCTCTGTTCACCTGCCATTTCTTTTTGGAGTTTGCCTGGTTTGTGGTCAAGTGAGTACGCCTAGCCTGAACTATCTTTGTCTTGTTCAGTCAGCAGCTAGCTCATACTGTTTGTATCGTTGGGTAAGCTACGAGCCATGATTTATTCCGTTAATATGAGGGCTACTTATGTAATATTTCTTATACTTATTGTTATATGAGGGCTACTTATGTCATATTTCTTATACTTATTTTTATATGAGCGCTACTTATGTCATATTTCTTATACTTATTTTTATATGAGCGCTACTTATGTCATATTTCTTATACTTATTGTTTGTGTAAGCTATGGCTCTGACTACCCATGACTTATACATCCAGCGCTAGTTCATTTTGCCTCTGTTTACTCATAGATTATTTCGGTTCAAAAAACGTGCCTGGTGAGAGAGTGTTCGCTCCGTGAGAGAGTGTTCGCTCCGAAACTCCAAGCTTGTGTGTTTCCCCATAGATCAGTCGGAGCCTCAGCCTACTGTCATGGTTTCAGTTTTGGTCCTCCATCCTGGTCCCCCTCGGCCCACCCAGCTTGGGTCTTTTTGTTTATTTCATTATTATTTAGGGATTTCTGGGAGGTTTAATGCTGCCCTTTCTGAGGTGGGGAGATAGGGTTAGGGTTGGAGGAGGGTTAACCCTGGGGAGATACTCCAGCAACAGCAACTTACACTGTGGACGACCCGGTGCAGCCTATTGTAAGGTAATATAATAGTGTTATACATTGTCTGAAAGCTGAGAATCTCAGGAACCAAGTGGTCGAGGCAGAGGTTGAGGCAGAGGCAGGGCTTGTGGTCGAGGCAGAGGCAGGGGTATGTGGTCGAGGCAGAGGCAAGTGGGGAGGAGGTGGCAGCAGTGGCACCATGGTTGGATGAGGACTCAAAGGCATCCCCCCTCAGCCCACATTTAGCCCTGCTAGAACCCCTGCCCCCAGATTATGCAAGGAGCACAATACAGTGTGCTGCAATTGGAACCCCTGCCCCCCAGATTATGCAAGGAGAACAATACAGTGTGCTGCTAGAACCCCTGCCCCCCAGATTATGCAAGGAGCACAATACAGTGTGCTGGAATTGGAACCCCTGCCCCCCAGATTATGCAAGGAGAACAATACAGTGTGCTGCTAGAACCCCGCCCCCCAGATTATGCAAGGAGCACAATACAGTGTGCTGCTAGAACCCCTGCCCCCCAGATTATGCAAGGAGCACAATACAGTGTGCTGGAATTGGAACCCCTGCCCCTCAGATTATGCAAGGAGCACAATACAGTGTGCTGGAATTGGAACCCCTGCCCCCCAGATTATGCAAGGAGCACAATACAGTGTGCTGCTAGAACCCCTGCCCCCCAGATTATGCAAGGAGCACAATACAGTGTGCTGGAATTGTTCAAGTTATTTCTTCCAAAAGCCACTCTGGACTCTGGAGTGTTAGACAATACAAACTAATTTGGTGCAATGCACCAGGGCACACAATGGCAAGAAATCACCACTGAAGATCTAAACTCATATCTTGCTATGCTCATCTACATGGGCCTTTTATCTTGCTATGCTCATCTACATGGGCCTTTTATAAGTGTCCACCTTCTCCGACTACTGGAGACTTTACAACTTAGCCTTTCCACGCATTCTTATGTCAGGACTCTTATTTCAGCTAGTAGCCACTGCCATACATAAGTATGAGTCATCCAGACAATGTTAAAGAGAATGACAGCAAGCGTGGCATTGCTGAATATGATTGCTTGGCAAAAATCAAGTTTTTAAAAGTTCTGAAATCTTATACTTGAGTCTGCTTGGAAATTTCTACGCAAGTCCTCTACGTTCTACACGTTTATGTGGACAATTTCTACACAAGTCCTGAGCTCTTCAGAGATCTCCTTTGTCAAAAGCTCTGGGCATGTGGCACCATTCATTCTAACCGAAAAGGATTTCCCAAGGACCGGCCAGGAATGCTGGACAAACACGCCCCCAGAGGGAGCATTCGATGGCTGATGGACGGACCTCTGGTATTTGTACAGTGGAGGAACCCAAGGGACGTACTAATGTAGTCAACACTGCACCAGGCACATGGTGGGGAGATGGTCCAGAGGCGGCCATTCGTTTGTACAGTGGAGGGGCACAAGGGATGTACTAATGTGCGGTTACATGCCGCCATTCCGACATACCGCCACTCCGACATTGACGTCTAATTGTCTGAGTGGCGGTATTTCCAATTATAGCAAACGTCCCTGCACTCCGACATTTTTTTTTTTTTTCTTAGTCGGAGTGGCGGCATGTTTGCTACTTTTCAACATATCGCCATTCCAACATGAGGCAGCCTTGCAGCCTTGCCTTATGGCTGAAACATGATGAGGAGGCCACCAGTGTGGAGCGTAACGGGCAAACTTATCATTCAATTAGGCTAACGCAACGCACCGGTGCGTAACGATGTGCAATTGAATGGAGCCCAGGATTGTGATTGGTTGAATCGTGTTTGATGTCGTAGTAAATTCACAATTTGACTTCGACCGCATTTCACTCTACACTGCTGCACCACAGGAAAGTGAATGCAATTCCACAGTTATACTGATCTGGTGTGTGTGTGTGTGTGTGTGTGTGTGTGTGTGTGTGTGTGTGTGTGTGTGTGTGTGTAAGTTTACTGATGTGTGTGTGTGTGTGTGTGTTTACTGATGTGTGTGTGGGCTTGTGTGTGTGTGTTTGCAGTGGAAGAAGGCAGAGCACAGCAGCAGTTGCAGAGGGACTCCAATCCGCATCGTTCATCCCAATCAGTTCGTCCCGCTCAACACCAACCCTACTGAGGTTTTACAGATACGCAACAGAGTGGGTACACATACACACACACACACACACACACACACACACACACACACACCCAGTTTGTCCCGCTCAACACCAACCCTACTGAGGTTTTACAGATACGCAACAGAGTGAGTACACACACACCAACCAGTTTGTCCCGCTCAACACCAACCCCACTGAAGTCTTACAGATACGCAACAGAGTGGGTACACACACACACACACACACACACACACACACACACACACACACACACACAGTTTGTCCCGCTCAACACCAACCCCACTGAGGTCTTACAGATACGCAACAGAGTGGGCACACACACACACACACACACACACACACACACACCAACCAGTTTGTCCCACTCAACACCAACCCCACTGAGGTCTTACAGATACGCAACAGAGTGGGCACACACACACACACACACACACACACACACACACTGGTATAATCTAGGTTAGGGCTAGACGTACTAGTCTGAATATTCTGGTATAATCTAGGTTAGGGCTAGACTTATTAGTTTGACTTAGCCTGGCGAACGGCAAACTAAAATCACGAGTGATATTTCGTCTGGAGGCCTACCTATTGCTTTTCTCGTAGCGGCAGCGTAGTTTACAATTGTCCATAGCCATTTATTGGGCGCTACGAATGTCTATTTTAGCGTCTGTACATAGCTCAGAGCCAATACCAGAGCCACCACGTGACGTAAAATGAAATCGAGAGTCCCTTTTTGTTCTGTGATTGGATACCGAAAGCAGGCGAGAAAATCGGCCATGGTCATCATGCAGCTTTGCAGAGTGAAATGAAATAAGCGCGCTAAGGCGCATGGGAACTCCCAGGCTAAATCTGAATACTCTGGTATAATCTGGGTTAGACTACTAGTCTGAGTACTCTGGTATAATCTAGATTAGGGCTAGACTACTAGTCTGAATACTCTTGTATAATCTGGGTTAGGGTTAGACTACTAGTCTGAGTACTCTGGTATAATCTGGGTTAGACTACTAGTCTGAGTACCCTGGTATAATCTGGGTTAGACTACTAGTCTGAGTACCCTGGTATAATCTCTGGTATAATCTGGGTTAGACTACTAGTCTGAGTACTCTTGTATAATCTGGGTTAGACTACTAGTCTGAATACTCTGGTATAATCTGGGTTAGACTATTAATCTGAGTACTCTGGTATAATCTGGGTTAGACTACTAGTCTGAGTACCCTGGTATAATCTCTGGTATAATCTGGGTTAGACTACTAGTCTGAGTACCCTGGTATAATCTCTGGTATAATCTGGGTTAGACTACTAGTCTGAATACTCTGGTATAATCTGGGTTAGGGCTAGACTACTAGTCTGAATACTCTGGTATAATCTGGGTTAGACTACTAGTCTGAGTACTCTGGTATAATCTGGGTTAGACTACTAGTCTGAATACTCTGGTATAATCTAGATTAGGGCTAGACTACTAGTCTGAATACTCTGGTATAATCTGGGTTAGACTACTAGTCTGAATACTCTGACACGGGTCTTTCCATACGACTACTTCTGTTGTTCGACACCTGCACACCTCACAGATCTTACATCTTAACCCAGCGCTCACCTCAGCACACCTCACTCATCCGTTGTGACGTGTGTGTGTGCGTGTGTGAGTTTGCGCATGCTCGGCCGTAAGCACCGTGCGTGAGTTTCGCAGCTCTGTGTCAAACTATGACAACTTAAAAACTTTAACATCTCGCCCGTTGTAACTGCCATCGTTAATGCAGCAGAGAAAATATGCTTTGGTCACTCGTACTGAACATGTGCCTAGTTACGGTATTGCGCTCAGCTTTTAAACAAGCCTTGATCAGCGGCCGCATCTACAAACAACCGCGGAAAACCCATGACCCTGACCCGCAAGCAGCCCCAGGCGCAGAAGATTCCACTGTGGATTTTAAGAACTACGTGCGCGAACTCCAGTCATGAATGGACAACGTTTCAGATCCACGAAAGACAATTCAGAAGATCTTTGGATACAAAGCAATTACAAGGAAGAACTCAATTTGCCTGCACAGGAGATCCAGCGAAGTGGGACAGAGTCACGACTCTTCTAATTGGAGTCTTCTTCCCAAACGGTATATTCAGCGCACAGCACAGAAACGGGAAACAATTCGGGCAACCTCTCCTGAAATACGTGGCACGCATCTTGAAAAAGTTTCCCCTAAAGGATAAATATCCAGCGGAGTATACACCGGTTCGCATTACTTCCTGGATAATGGAACAGCTGATCTACGTCAGAGACGTCATACAGCCGGCGCTCAGCGGAATGACAGCAACAAAACATCAGAAAGACCAGAGGCCAGTAAGTAGGGAGAAGCTCTCTCACTTATGGCAACACCACAGGTCTAAAGCCATCAACACAATTCTTAATAACAGTATTCTCCCCTCACCCCCGCCTGCTGTTAATGACACTGATAATGTTTATAATCACTACAAGGCTAAATGTCAGTCACCTCCATGCCAAACAGCGGCCCCGCCCCCTGGTCTACATGTATAAAAACAGATATTCCAGAATATTACCCATCCACTGCTAACTTCACTTATGAAGAAGTAGATACAATTATTTCTCAACTGCCAAATAACAGAGCTAGTGGATATGATGGAGTGACATATGAGACACTCAAAGCCATAAAACCCCAATCCACCCAAATACTCACTAATGTAAACACCTGCTTAAGAAACAGAAAAGTGCCAGATTCATGGAAAGGAGCACTCATCCACAGAATCCCAAAGAAAGACAATATCCCAAGTGACCCATCCACATGGAGAGATATATCTCTCCTCCCCACTGTCTACAAAATCTTTATGAAATGTCTGCTAGCTCGCATCCTCCCATGGCTTGTAGACACAGGCATCCTTTCACCTAAACAAAAAGCCTATATAGACAGACAGGGTATGAACGAGCATGTGTTCTGCCTGAAAACTGGAATCGACGATTTCAAACACGAGTCCTGCAAACTGTACACAGTATTCCTGGACTTCAGAGACGCATTCGGAACACTAACCCACGACTGATGCTCAACACATTGGAGGAGATCCACCTACCTCAGCCCTTTGTGGACATTATAACGGATGTGTACAGGGGATCCTTTATACAAGTGATCTGTGGCCACCAACTCACAGAGCCTATTCCCCTCCAGGTGGGGATTAAAACAGGCTGCCCCTGGAGCGCTGTGAACTTCATTCTTGCCATTAACCAGTGGTTAAAATGGCTCTGTCTGTGTGCACCACCACAAACTAGATCCCCAAATCCAGTCCAGGGGTACGCTGATGATGTGGAGATGTCATCCAGAGACGAAACTGTCATCCACAGCATGTTGGCCAGAACAGATGAATTTCTGCAATGGTCAAAGCTGGAGGTAAAACACACTAAGTGTGCAGTGTTATATGAGAGGAGAAGCGGTGGCAACCGCTGGTATAAATCCAAAGCTGACAAACCCCCCATTTTCACAATCATGGAACACCCCATCAGAGTTTATCCACGCCATGAATCCTACACCTACCTCGGCCATAAAATCAACATTGCAGGTGAGTGGGGTGAGCAGGTCCAGGAGCTATCCTATGCCTATAAGAACAGAATCGACTTAATTGACTCCTCCCCCCTCCCTATAGTCATGAAACTGGAGGCCATCAGAGAGGTGGCCCTGTCCAAAATACAGCACCTCTTTGCAAATGTTCATATCCCACAAAATGTCCTGCGGGAACTGGACAATAAAACAGTCCAAGCTGTCAGGAAATGGCTAGGCCTGAATTCCCATACCACCCGAGACATCATCTTTCTCTCATATAGAGAAGGGGGCTGGGCGTTCCGAACTTGGAATGGACGTACACTGCCACCCGACTGACACACCTCATCCATATGCTCAATAATGATGACATCAGCGTCAGGGAGCTAGCCAGAGCTTCCCTACTGCTAGACCTCAAGAAGAGGAAGGTCCCCCTGCCTCAGAAGACCAAGATAGTTTCCTTGGATTCAGGAGGAAAAGCAGTGGTAAACTATACACACAAGCTGCAGGCTTTGGGGTTCGGTCAGACTGGCCGGACCTAAATGACCTTTGCAACAGAATGGCAGTAAAACTGCAATGGAGAAAGGAGAGCACTACAGTTGAAGCTTCTGACGCAGTGGTCACCGATCCCTCTGTGTCAGTGGAGGCCACCGTGTATCACAATGACACACAACATACACTACAACATACAACAGCAAGGAGACTTCTCCTAAACATCAAACAGACACACACATCACAACATTGGACTGGACTCAGGATGCAGGGGAAGTTAGCATGCCTTGGCTTTGCTGACCACTCTGTCTCCCACTCTATCTACAAAAATGCTGCCATAGGAGAGGACATTCTACATTTTACAGTTAAAGCCAGGCTGCAGGTGTTACCCACAAAATACAACCTGGCACTATGGTACCCTGCAAACCACCAACCACACTGCATAATGCACACAAACCCCCACCAGCATTCCGAATCAGTCGCCCACATTCTAAACGGTTGCACCATGTACAAAGGACTTTACACTGCACGCCACGACCGCATTGTGGACTTGGCCACTAACACTTTAAAGGAAATACACTCACACACCACTGTGTACAAACATTCCCGGGTGAGAGCAGACTGGTTTCACTGTACCAATGATGTGTTTAGTAACATTCCTAACACTCCTGACATTGTCTTTCTGGATGAGGACAGGAGAGAGGTGCTGTTGTGTGAGATAGGCTGTGTATTTGACCTGTATATGGACATTGCCTTCTATGAAAAACTGAACAAATACCAACCAATCTGTGCAAGGATCAATGACATAGGTTTTAAATGTAAACTGATTGTTTTAATCTTTGGCAGTGTGGGGCATGTCCATAAATGTACTGTCAGTGGGCTAAGACTGGCAGGGCTTTCAAAAGCAAGAGCTAAACAACTGGCCAAATTCTGCTCTATTTCAGCTATAATAGGCAGTCTTGCTGTGTGGCGTAGGCGATGTTTTCTGTATCCCTGAGTGCCAAAGCTTACTATCTCTGATATATTTGAATCCTTTCTGTACAAATGTAATTGGTGGATTCAAATAAACAATTCAAATGTGTG
>JAODXP020000031.1:27803473-27813473 GCA_027497455.2 Sardinella longiceps
GAACACTGTGAACATTCTGGAAACTGTGCCCACTGTTTGTTTGTCTACCTCCATGTTGTGTCCATTTCTTTCTCCTTTCTCCTCTCCCATCCATCTCTCCCTCTGTCCCTTTCTTCTCCTCTCCCATCCATCTCTCCTCACTCTTCTCCTCTCCCCCTGTTCCTCTCTTCTCTCCACTGAAGCCCAGCCTTCCTACTGAAGACAATGGCATCCTCCTCCCCCTCCATGTCACTTCCTCCTCTCCTCCCTCTCTCCCTCCCTCTCTTCCTCTCCAGTGAAGCCCTGTCCTCCTCTCTTCCTCCCCTCCATGTCAGTCACTTCAGGAGACACAGAAGAGGGTGAGAGTCATGGTGTAGCCTCCACACACACACACACACACACACACACACACACACACACACACAGAGAAGAGATGACAATTGATGTTGCCTCCACACACACACGCACACACACAAATGAGAAGAGAGTTGACGTAGCCTCCATATGCGCACACACACACAAACATAGTCATAGCGCGCGCGCGCGCACACACACACACACACACACACACACACACACACACACACACACACACACACACGCATAGGGTTGGGTACCGAAATGCGGTACAACTCTGGCACCGGTGCCAGCACAGACGGTAGTAACCACACCGAATGACGACGCGTTTTCGGGGCTCCATTTCGGTGCCATTTATATCCCTATAGCGGTTTTAATGCACTCTGCTGTTCTGCCATTATGCATAAGAAGCGTCACGACAGGTTAGCCTATATCTCTGCAAAACTCCCTCTGATTACAACAGATACTGCACTTTTCATAGCTAACATGAAGCACAATGAATATTAAACTCAGAAGTGTTCATATGGAACAGCGTTTCCCATGCAAAGATGCTTACTTTATGCATTTTCTCTGCACTAGCAAAATAGGCTGACACTATTCAAATGCAGATGATAGAAATTTGAAGCTATTGTTTATCTTATCTTGCTTAATATGTTGCAGACTGTTAGAGTTGATATCTAAGCTTTCTTTCATTTGGATGATTTAATTTTAAATCAGAAACTACCAAATACATAGCCGACTTTTGCACAGCAATATTCCAGAACTGCCAGACGCATTTTAGAAGTGCTTCTTGTAGGCTACCCTAAGCTATTGAGCGAGTTCACTTTCCTGACAGAACGTAGCCACTAGCTAATGCCAACATCTAAACCGTTTTAAACATTCTAACATGGGAGATGACATGTTTAAAAACTCACGTGAATGAGAGGACTGAGGACTGAGGACTGAAACCCGTGAATGAGGAAAACATTTCTGCATACCGTTTGTCTGAGAACTTGCCGTCTGCAATTGTATGGCAAGCCGTTTTGCCTTACAATGGCAAGCCATTCAGTACTATAGCACAGTTACTCAAATCATTGACTTTGAAAATACTGGTAACAGAGTAAATAGCTCAATATAATTATTATTAGGCTATTATTATTACTAGTGTTTGTAAATACTGCTGATATTAATGGCAATAAACAATTCGTTTTTGTTGTTGTTGTTGTTGTTTTTCCAAGTATAGGCTATACTGATTTAAACACTGGGCTATTTATGGGGCTTTTTCCCCTTCAGGTACCGATTTAAATACCGTTCAAGCACCGGAACCGTTTGAAAAGTACCGATTTGGCATCGGCATCGAATTGAACCCAATCGATACCCAACCCTACACACGCACTCACACACGCACTCACACACGCACTCACACTCACGCACGCACACTCGCACGCACACACACACACACACACACACTCCTTACTCATTTCTTCTGTCATCTCCATCTTGGCCGTCTCCTTCTGGAAGTTCTGCATCGTCTGCAGCGTTTTCTGGGGATCCATCTTCTTGTTCACCGCCTGCATGGTCTACACCACAACATTAGAACAATAGAACATTAGAACAGAACATTAGAACATGAGTCTTCTTATTCACCGCCTGCATGGTCTACACCACAACATTAGAACAATAGAACATTAGAATATCAGAACTCCTCTTATTCAATGCCTGTATGGTCTACACAACAGCATTATAACAACAGAACATTAGAACATTAGTCTTCTTGTTCGATGCCTGCATGGTCTACACAAGAACATTAGAACACAAGAACAATAGAATATTAGAACTCTTCTTATTCACTGACTGCATGGTCTACACAAGAACATTAGAACATTTTTGGAGAGGAAGTCATAGTAGCTTGAAATCAAACACATCGAGCAGTAGGGGCACCGTGGCACAGTGGCTAGAGCGTCAGGCCATTACTCCGGGGGCCCGGGTTCGACTCCGACCTGAGGTAATTTCCCGATCACTACCCTATCTCTCTCTCCCATTTGTTTCCTGTCAATCTCTACTGTCCTATCTGATTAAAAGGCAAAAAGCCCAAAAATATCTAAAAAAAAAAAAAAAACACATCCAGCAGAGAAGTTACTTTCCTAGACACTTCTACATAGGCTACAGGTAAAACCACACAGTTTCTTATTGAACAATTCCAGTTTGTAGAACCTGGATAGGCTACTGTATGCATTTCTCATACTGTTGCTGGTTCCCTGCTCAAATGCAGAATCTCCTTCATGATGAGCAGCTAAGCTGCTTGGATTGAGACTGATATCAATTCTCTATGGTTTGCTTGTTTCAGTGACACTAGACGGGTTTACATGGAGAGATCCGCTATCGTCTGCGATGACATTCTGAGACGTCTGTTTACATGCAGAAACTTTCCTTTGTGACCAGACGTTCCATTGGTCATGTGACGTAGGCATGCATTTAGCATATCGTTTTTAAAACCACTTCAAAAGGGTAATCATAGACAAGGGGGACTCTTACTTTGGTAGTCTTGGCCATGGCGCCGGCCATCTTCATCTGTGAGTTCATGAGTTTGGTCTGCGTGGACATGGAGGTGACCTTGGAACTGACGGCGTAGGTGCGGTTCTTCTGCTTACGCAGCTGCACCAGCTGTTTGGCCAGGATCTTACACGCGTCTTTGTTTCCCGCCTTCGCCATCTTCTTTATCTCCAGCTCCTGTATGTGTTTACACACACACACACACACACACACACACACACACACACAAAACTAGGAATGTAAGCAGACCAATAGACAAACACATAGGCTATAGGGAGTAAAATGAGGGCAAACACACGCGCACACGCACACATATATACACACACACACACACACACCACCTAACAGTGTTCAGACAGCAACAGGTTAAGGACTCAATCAGTGTCACACCGCTTTTCTGCGTCACCATGAAAGTCCCAGACCGGTCTGATGACCTCACTCATAGAGGTGTGGCACTAAAGTTGTCACATGGTTTAGGACAATCACCCTGCCTGTGTGTGTGTGTGTGTGTCTGTGTGTGAGAGAGAGAGAGAGAGAGAGAGAGAGAGAGAGAGAGAGAGAGAGAGACCTTACCATCTGTTTCTCTTGTCTCTCCAGGGCGGTGCGGTCTCGGGCGATTTGCCGCTGGGTTCCCCGGAGTTCCTTGGTTTGCTCTTTGATGACATCTAGAACAAGAATCACGTTCTAATGAAGATTATCCAACTAACACACGCAACTTATAAAGGCCTCATCACAAAGACATTGGCAACTCTGAGAGTGGCTATGAGGATGTTAGTCATGTAACATAAACTAACATTAGTTCAAGGAAACGACGGTAGTTCGTGACACCAACAAATCTGAGCCAGTCTATCAATCCTCTTTTCACTATACTACACGATAACGTTACTGTGTGTCTAAATCCAGTAGTGGTAACGTTACTTCCGACCGATAATTGTGAAACTATAAACTTGGTGAACACGACATAATATCTCATTGTCCTGACGACTTAACGTTAAGAATCAACCTCGGTTACAGAAACTGGTAGGGTTACTTTTAGCTTCCTAGCGGCTAAACTGCGGCACACTATGCCGCAACCCTGACGACAAAATAGAGTCAGCGTGAAAACAATAAAGCAAAACTCACCGTCAACCGTCTTTTTCTTAAATAAGGAAGCCATGTTTGGTAGAACTGCTTGTGATTGTCCAACAGAAATATGAAGAATCAACTGACAACGATATGAAATGAAAACAACTTCGACAGCCAAGTTACATGTCTGTATTTCCTGGTTTGATTCCAAACAGGAAGAGCGACTACATTTTCTTCTCGCAAACGTCAACACACAACCGTCTGCTATTGGTCGAGAGGGGACTCTCGAGCCGAGTCTTTATGAAAATAGACCAATCACAATTCGACGGCCCGCCCCGTTGGAGATTTAAGCAAATACTTAACTATTAGATAAACTGAAGAAAAAAGAAATGTGCCTGGTCTAATTTTTGTGTCCGAATAATCCACTGCCACATACATGTGTAAGAAATTAAGAGGGAGACAGCAAGGCTTTGGTTGAAACAATGTTCTGTTTGTTCTCTTCTGAGCATGCGCAGTACATGAAGACACTCGTGTAAATCCGCCCTCGTTCGTGTTGCACTCGGCACTGTTCGTGACCGTTTCGATATTTTCCGTGAGCACATCGGATCCTGTCGATAGTGAATTAGAGCTGATTTTCGTCCCCCTCGTTCTCCGTGTTGTTGTCCTCGGTGACGCGACGGAGGTGTAGCCTGACGCGGTCTCTTACGTGTCGGACTGAATAAAAGTGGAGCTCCGAGGGCCCGGGAGTGACGAGCAGAGTCTGTGTCGGGTAAGAAGAGGCGCGTCGGTGGGGGAAAGCGATAATGCACACGCCGTATAAGTTAATATTCGGCAATGCTCGGTCCGTTTCTAACAAAGAGATCATGGCGGCGGTGGGCATGTTTCACACAGCTAAGTTGCTAGCTAGCCCGTTAGCTCGAATGAGTCAGAAAGAGATGAGGAGTTGTTGGGAGGAAACGAATGAGATCTGTTATGCATCCATGGGAAAAAGTGGCGTATTAATGTTGAGCAGATTATCAGGTATCACACTGTTGGCGGTAGCACACGGGATGGCTTCTTAAACTGACAGGATGGCTGTTATTTTCTGTGACATAGACTAGGGGGTTCTGGGCTAACATCTTGAAATGGAACAGCAGGCTGGACACATGCAGGGGAAATGTAGCCTGCGAGCTAGCAGCCCACCCAGCGCAAACCCAGTACCATATAAAGAGGCGACTAGACGAGGCGAAAAAACTCTGCACTTTTGGGGGTTTTAAGCAACCTACTGGCTGCAATGCTTGGGTGTTGCGTTGTGTGTGTATGGTCGTCAGAGATTGCGTAACTTGGCGTCTCTCACTTTTCTCTCAAATTCAAACTGAACGGTGTCAAATTTCGACTTGAGATTTTTAAATGCCAGCGGTAGTTAATGTCCCCGTGTATTGGATAGTTGCCGCATGTTAGTGAGGTTTGGAGTAAATGCTAAAAAAAAGGCCATAATTTGTCATGTCGTGCTATTCGCAACATAATGTAAACAGTAACAGATGGAGAGACATTGATTCCCATATTAGACTCACTCGGAATACATCCGGAAGTAAAAAGGCGGCAAATTGGCAACTCTAGCCATAGTTTGAGTCATGGGCGAGTCTGGTCTAGTACTCCCACTTCTTTCCTCTCTCTCTTTCTTTCTCTCTCTCACACACACACACACTCACAGAAACACACACTCAGTCGTTCTCAGTGAGCCAGTCGCGTTCAACCCGACGTGCATAGCTTTATTTCTCTCTCCTCACAACTCTTCTGTGTGTGGATTTCCTCATGTGTTACAGTGTTCTAGGAAAATGTGTAAGTTTCCCCACAAGCCTAGGATGAACCTCTCACAAACCCCTAAGGAATGTGGAGTACTAGTGGGTTAGTATTCATGCTGTGTGGTGGCTGCTAGCTGAGAATGTGTGTGTGTGTGTGTGTGTGTGTGTGTGTGTGTGTGTGTGTGTGTGTGTGTGTGTGTGTTGGTGAGAATGCAGAGCCAATCTTGGCCCAGGGTGCCGAGGCCAGGCAGTAAACTGGGTCACCCGCCACCCACCCAGACCCGGGAAAGGGGACCCCCTCCCCTCCCCCTCCTCAACCTCAGCCACCACACTGCCAAAAATTGCTGACCTTCCACCTTTAGAGCTCATGTACATGCCACAGGACGGACACTCACTCACACACACACACACACACACACACACACACACACCATCCCTTGATACTAGTCAGTTTGGCTTGAAGTGTGTGAAGTATTTAAACTAGGTTTTCAACAATGCCAAGAAGTTACAGTGAGGATAGTATGGGAAGTGACATCATAGCAGCGCAGATTCAGATGAAGAAATTGCAGACTTGCTGGTGGCAGTTTGAGGGGAACCTTCTAGTACCAGTACCAGAGGAACCTTCTGGCCATTGTGAGGGGAACCTTCTAGTACCGGTACCAGAGGAACCTTCTGGCATGACGCCCACTGTGTAGTGTTGCAAAATGATGGGAATTTCTGGGAATTAAAGTGAATTTGGGGATTTGGATGGTGCAATGTATAATAGTATAATCCTGTATAGAAGGATTTGATCCAGAAAGAGTGGAGTGTCTATTCCTCAATCACAGAACAGACTATTTACTTCAGAACTATTATTTCTCAATCACAGAAGAGACTATTTACTGCAGAACTATTATATCTCAATTACATAACAGACTATTTACTGCAGAACTATTATTTCTCAATCACAGAACTATTATTCCTCAATCACATAAGAGACTATTTACTGCAGAACTATTATTTCTCAATCACAGAACAGACTATTTACTTCAGAACTATTATTTCTCAATCACAGAACAGACTATTTACTGCAGAACTATTATTTCTCAATCACAGAACTATTATTTCTCAATCACATAACAGACTATTTACTGCAGAACTATTATTTCTCAATCACAGAACTATTATATCTCAATCACAGAACTATTATATCTCAATCACAGAACAGACTATTTACTGCAGAACTATTATTTCTCAATCACAGAACTATTATATCTCAATCACAGAACAGACTATTTACTGCAGAACTATTATTCCTCAATCACATAACAGACTATTTACTGCAGAACTATTATTTCTCAAGCACATAACAGACTATTTACTGCAGAAATATTATTCCTCAATCACAGAACAGACTATTTACTGCAGAACTATTGAAGCCACACCCTCTACATGCTCTATAGACACTCACATCCACAATGACCTCATCAAAACATCCCTTGAACCTCACTCTGCTTTTACATGACAAATTAATTTTTGGAATTTAACATCAGTTCCAATTCTTGTTGAAAACACAATGCTTTTAATCTCTGTAGATGATGCAGGAGTCTGAAAGGGAGATGGTGTTGCCCAAACACTTTTTTTCTGCTTGGTGTGTGTGGTCCTTGTAGCTTGCAGAGGATTGAACCGATTTTGGATAATGTGGAGCTAGCTTTTACCTTTCACCTCTTCAACCATCCATCCATCCATCCTATGTAGCCCCTTTCCTACACCCTTCTGGACATCAGACACAATTTCAGAGCAATTTTTATACCAGTACCCATATGCCCGCTGTGACAAATATAATTCCTTGATTCCTTGGGCCTAGAGTTCTACACAGCCATAGTAGGACACGCCCCCAGTGCAGAGGTCAGGGGGGTCAGTAACAATCATAATTCACCACTTAGCAATGTTTTTGTTACATTTTTGTTATTCAATGAAATCAAATCATTGATTGTTCAAAGACAGAATTATGTTGGGGTGGGTTTATATGAAAGTTCTCCCACATTTCTGGGAAATTCTCATGAATTGATTCTCAATATGGAACCCTGTGATTCAGAGTTTACAATTCCCACCAGACACCCTGTAAGATTTTGTATCTTGGCTCAAATATTTTCGATTGCTGTGTATGCGTGTGCGTGTGTGTGTGTGTGTGCATGACAAGTTAATTTGGAACATGCTGGAAATTGAAATACTAGTGGTGCCTTTCGCCTGTCAATATCTATCCAACTGTGTCTTTTTTTTATATAGTATGTATAGTTCACTTACCTGACCTTACCTCTGTGTGTGTGTGTGTGTGTGTCTGCAGGTGATCTAAATGACTATGGAAGCTGCTGCAGAGGTCCAGCAGGGGGGCGACACTGCTGTGTCTGAGACAGACACCCAGCACATCGCCACTCTAGCACAGGTACACACACACACACACACACTGCTGTGTCTGAGACAGACACCCAGCACATCGCCACTCTAGCACAGGTACACACACACACACACACACACACACACACACTGCTGTGTCTGAGACAGACACCCAGCACATCGCCACTCTAGCACAGGTACTGTACACACACACACACACACACACACACACACACACACACACACACACACACACACAGCTGTGTCTGAGACAGACACCCAGCACATCGCCACTCTAGCACAGGTACACACACACACACACACACACACACACACACACACACACACACACTGCTGTGTCTGAGACAGACACCCAGCACATCGCCACTCTAGCACAGGTACTGTACACACACACACACACACACACACACACACACACACAGCTGTTTTTTAGACAGACTCCCAGCACACAGGCTTGTTCAGTATTTCCAAGTAACTGCCTTGGCCTGACCTGAATTATGTTTTTTGTAATGTTTGCAATTGTAATATAATTACTCATGATCCATGATAATAAAATGTGTTTAGAAATAAAGAATTGGAATACAAACATCCCTGTTAATACGTTATTTCAAAGAGTCAACTGGGGTTTACAACTTACTTTAAGAATATTACTGGTGTATCTAAATCATTAAAAAAAACATAGATGAAGTATTCGCTCTCTCGCTCCTTTCTTTCTTTCTTCCTTTCTTTCTTTCTTTCTCTCTCTGTCTCTTTCTTTCTCCCACCCCCAGGTGTCTATGGCTGCAGCCCAGGTAAGTGGTAGCGGCCCAACGGTCACTCTGGTCCAGCTGCCGAACGGACAGACAGTGCAGGTGCACGGCGTTATACAGGCCGCACAGCCCTCAGTCATCCAGTCACCACAGGTGCAGACAGTACAGGTGAGAATACACACACACACACACACACAGGTTAAATAGGTTAAAAATGTATTAATTTAGCATTGTACTGTCTTAGCTATCATATCAAAGATTTCTAGTGCTTAGGGTTTGTAGTAAGCTACCACCAGCAAGGCAGGTGAACATTTGTCATAGATTAGAAGGAAAAAAATAATAATCTGAATGTTAAGGGCCTTTCCAATATTTTGAAACTATAAGAAACAACATTTTTAACTTGCAGGCTGTTTGGGCCCATATAATTCCTCTAGATGGAGCTAACCTGAGTGAGAAGCTGAGTGAGCCGAAAGATAGCTAGTCAGAGACGGGTATAAAGTATCTTTGGCACAGCTATTGGAAATAAAAAAAAGGCTGTTGAGTGTTCAGTAGTGCTAAAATACTGTAGTCCAAGTTATATGGTCCAGGGCAAGTTATATCCATGTTATATCCATGTTATATCCATGTTATATCCATTTTTCATGTAAAGTCAATCACAATTAGATGTATTCCTGTCCTGATTGCATGTTAGATCAGTAGATATCAGTGAACTTGTTAACTTAGACTGCTAGTAGGTAGCAGCCCCTTCTCAAAATGCTAATGAACTTCACAGTCATTTTTCTCAGTTTTCTTCTTTTTCTGACTGGTAACATTATAACACTTGGAACGGCCATACTGTATCTCCGCCATGTGTTGGTCAATAATTCCCTCCGCCAAGGAGGTTATGTTTTCGGTCACGTTGGTTTGTCAGCAGGATATCTCCGCCATGTGTTGGTCAATAATTCCCTCCGCCAAGGAGGTTATGTTTTCGGTCGCGTTGGTTTGTCAGCAGGATATCTCCGCCATGTGTTGGTCAATAATATTGGTATTGGTATCGTTTGAAAGCTTGAAAGTAACTTAATTTGGAAAAGTGTCAATGGGAGTGATTATGTGGTGGAGGGGTCACTAATATGATTGTTCGTCATGAGTGAACTCTTC
>JAODXP020000031.1:27818473-27820973 GCA_027497455.2 Sardinella longiceps
GTGTGTCTTATTTCTCACCAGTGTGTGTGTGTGTGTGTGTGTGTGTGTGTGTGTGTGTGTGTGTGTGTGTGTGTGTGTGTGTGTGTGGCAGCTGTTGATAACCTGTGTCTCAGGTGTGTCTTATTTCTCACCTGTGTGTGTGTGTGTGTGTGTGGCAGCTGTTGATAACCTGTGTCTCAGGTGTGTCTTATTTCTCACCAGTGTGTGTGTGTGTGTGGCAGCTGTTGATAACCTGTGTCTCAGGTGTGTCTTATTTTCCATCGCCCACTTCACTAGTGTGTGTGTGTGTGTGTGGCAGCTGTTGATAACCCGTGTCTCAGGTGTATCTTATTTCCCATCACCGAGCCGTTTGGTAGCGCTCACCTCGGGCGACTTCACCATCACTAACTCGTTTGGTAGAGCTCACCTCGGGCGAATTCTAGCCTGACACATGGCCCGCCCATAATACTACTGTTAATCTGTACTCATGGTCTGGAGACGGTCTTCTGGGGAGGGTTTAGTCTGTTAACAGACACCCGGCCAATAAGCAAAGCTGATGGGACGAGCTGTCCAATCGTTTCAAACCAGAACTGAGTGCCCTCCTCCTGCCCTATAAGCGCTTCAAGTTAAAGAACCTCCAGACCATGAATACGGATGAACAGCAGTATTATGGGCTATGGGCTATGTCAGGTTAAAGAACCTCCAGACCATGAATACGGATGAACAGCAGTATTATGGGCTATGGGCTATGTCAGGTTAAAGAACCTCCAGACCATGAATACGGATGAACAGAAGTATTATGGGCTATAGGCTATGTCAGGTTAAAGAACCTCCAGACCATGAATACGGATGAACAGAAGTATTATGGGCTGGCCATGTCAGGTTAAAGAACCTCCAGACCATGAATACGGATGAACAGAAGTATTATGGGCTATGGGCTATGTCAGGCCTCCAGACCATGAATACGGATGAACAGCAGTGCTATGGGCTATGGGCTATGTCAGGTTAAAGAACCTCCAGAACATGAATACGGATGAACAGAAGTATTATGGGTGGGTAATTATATTGCAGTCAACAAAGTTATTAGTTAGTTAGCTAGCTGTTATGCTTTTTTTGCCAAAACTGACTAAAAACACCTCCTACTCCATTGGTTTAGAGATTGAATCGGATTGAAAGGTGATATAGATAAACCAATCATTTGGCATATACACACACACACACACACACACACACACATATATATATATATATATGGGCAATTCCACGAAAAAGTAAACCTCACCTTAAAACTTTAAGTCTCACCTACATGGACATACAAATTCTTTCAGAAAACTTCCAATACAAAAAAGTATTGTCTCGATGTAAATATTCAACTGAGCAAGTTTCGAAAGGATATCTGTTTGTTAAAATTTTTACCCTATTCAGCTATAATGTAAGTCTATGGAGGGGCTTATAATGGGCATAAGTGGGTGATAACACACACAAAGCTGCAATACTATCAGTTATTTTTCATTGTTATATTACTATTTCTCTTGTTACAGGTTAAAATCCACCGTTCACAATTGTTTTGTATCGTTTTGGAGGGTTTTTCCAGACGTCACGTCCATAACGTCACATCCATAACGCCATGTCTCCCAATGAAAACCAACTTTTTTTACATTTACATTTGAAATTAAGTCTTTCTCTGTCTTTACTGAGGTGTCCTGTTTGGTATGAATGTAGTAATATTTACATTTCTCTAGAAATTTCACACACTTCACAGCAAAAACTACGCTCTCTCAAAAGTTTGTCCGTTTTTCGTCACGTCCATAACGCAAATTGAAAGGCTCATATTCTTATGATGCAAATCATGATATTAATTTTTTCTGTTTGCCTGTATTCAGCCATGGAGTTTGCAGAAGAATATGAAAAAAATTGTGAAATACTGCTAGGTTTGCAGAGGTTATCTGGCCTTTTGTTCATCAATAATGCACGAAAATGTCACGTCCATAACGCTGGAATTGCCCATATATATATATATATATATATATATATATATATATATATATATATACAGTACAGACCAAAAGTTTGGACACACCCCCTCTTTCAATGCGATTCATTTATTTCCAGGACAATTTATATTGTAGATTCTCACTAAAAGCATCAAAATTATGAATGAACACATATGACATTATGTGCTTAACAAAAAAAGTGTGAGATTATAACAAACTTTTGGACCTGAACTCGATCAAGATGGTTTGGGGTGAGCTGGACCGCAGAGTGAAGGCAAAAAAGTCGACAAGTTCTTAGCATCTCTGGGAATGAATAACTCTTCAAGACAGTTGGAAAAACATTTCTGGTGACTACCTCTTGAAGCTCATCCAAAAAATAAAAAGAGGACAAAGCAGTTATCAAAACAAAAAAAGGATACTTCGATGAAACAAGAATATAAAACATGTTTTCAGTCATCTTACACTTTTTTTATTAAGTACATAATGCCACGTGTTCATTCATAAGTTTGTTTATTTTGTAGATTGTC
>JAODXP020000031.1:27825973-27830973 GCA_027497455.2 Sardinella longiceps
ATTGCTGCTTGTTTTAATTGTCCCTTTGTTGGTGGTGTGTGTGTGTGTGTGTGTGTGTGTGTGTGTGTGTGTGTGTGTGTGTGTGTGTGTGTACTGCTGATGCAACTATGAGGGTGCATTGTGCGTGTGTCATTCTTACTGTTGCAACACTGAAGGTCCATGGTATTATCACACCATATCTCTTCAATACAGGGCTGCAACAGAAGGAAAACACACACACACACACACACACACACACACACACACACACACACACACACACAGGGCTACAACAGAAGGAAAACACACACACACACACACACACACATCATCATCATCATCTTCTTCTTCTTCTTCTTCTTCTTCTTCTTCTTCTTCTTCTTCTCTGAGATGACTATATCAGGCATGTAAGGACACACACATGCACAAATCATCTTTATTTCCCAGCATGGCTCCATATAAGGACAACACTGATGACATCAGATATACACACACACACACACACACACACACACACACACCTTCATCTCCCATGGCTCCATATAAGGACAAGACTGATGACATCAGATACAGACAGGCTCCACACTTCTCCACAGAGCCGTTCTACAGTGTTCTACTGGCTCTCCCCCTCTCAGCTCTCCCCACTGATTGGTCCTTTCCCACTGGGAGTTGGACCAGCTCTCCCCACTGATTGGTCCTTTCCCACTGGGAGTTGGACCTGGCCACTGATTGGTCCTTTACCACTGGGAGTTGGACCAGCGCTCCCCACTGATTGGTCCTTTCCCACAGGGAGTTGGACCTGGCCACTGATTGGTCCTTTACCACTGGGAGTTGGACCTGGCCACTGATTGGTCCTTTCCCACAGGGAGTTGGACCTGGCCACTGATTGGTCCTTTACCACTGGGAGTTGGACCTGCCCACTGATTGGTCCTTTACCACAGGGAGTTGGACCAGCTCTCCCCACTGATTGGTCCTTTACCACTGGGAGTTGGACCTGGCCACTGATTGGTCTAAGAGAGCAAAGGCTGCAGCAATTACTTGCCACTGTTACAGTAAGTTGTTGTATAATAGTGTCAGAATGCGTTCGCTTCAGAATGCAGAATGCTTTTCAGAATGTGTTTGCTTTTTTCCGCTTGCCACTACATGAACTCTACCCAAGTGCTGCCCTACTGTTGACTCTATCCCCCGACCCCTCCATTTACTAGCCTTGGTTAGCTTAGCCTGCAGGGTTGTGTAGCTTATGGTTAGGTTAGCATTGGTTAGCTTAGGCTGCAGGGTTGTGTAGCTTATGGTTAGGTTAGCATTGGTTAACTTAGCCTGCAAGGTTGAGTAGCTTATGGTTAGGTTAGCATTGGTTAGCTTAGCCTGCAGGGTTGTGTAGCTTATGACCAAGATACAGTATCATAATACCAGAGAGGATTCAATGAGAGCAAACTAGAATAGCCTACTTCCTGTCTGCATAAGTGCATTAGCCTGACATAGCCCGACCACTATACCGCTGTTCATCCCTATTCATGGTCTGTAGGTTCTTTAACCTGACACAATTATAGGGCTGGGACAGCTCGTCTAATCAGCCTCGCTAACTGACCGGTAGTCTCTCTACCGATGTAAACCTGCCCCAGAAGACCAGTTAGCCATGGTTAGCTTAGGATGCAGTGTGGTGTAGCCTATGATTAGGTTAGCCTTTTAGCCCATGGCTAGTTTAGCCTTGACTAGCTTAGCCTGTGGGATGGTGTAGCCTATGGCTAGATTAGCCTTGGTCGCCTAGTTTGTGCTGTGTTTGTGTTTGCACTTGAACCCCATTTGGTCCATTTCACTCTGCTACTTTTAACTTTGTTATTTCTTAGAAAATTGTGGTGTTTGTAATATATCGGTGGAAATAAAGACGCTCGAAACGGTGTATGCAGTAATGAACATTTACTGAAAGTTAAGCTGCACTTGATTTACACAGTCAGCATCTCACTGACCTTTCTTTTAGCCTTGGAGCTCTAACTCACTCAGGTAACCCCCAAACTAAACACCTAGCGCCCCACACTGGCGTTCCCCAACACACAGTCTATTACAGTGTTGTTTTGTGAAAATTGATTGTTTGATTCACACCACCACAACTCCTCTCTAAAAATGGCCTTGTCTCATCGTGAATCTTTATTCTGTGTGTGTGTATGTATGCAAACACAGGAGACAGAACAAGTGATGCTGAGAATCTTTATTGTGTGAAACTGACTCTGGATCAGGAGTCTTCATGTTTCAGCCTCGTGCACATTCACCCTCATGTTGGACCTCAATGAGTAGACCTGAAGATCTGGGGAGGGGGGGTCACAGGGAACTGGGTTAGTGTGTGTGTGTATGTGTGTGTGTGTGTGTGTGTGTGTGTGTGTGTGTGTGTGTGTGTGTAAACTTACATTATGGTCTCACAGAGGTTGCACACATGGCTGTAGGTGACTCCATCATCGCCACAGAGGGGTTTGTACACTTGAGGATCTTTGCACGTGCCCCGTAACAACATCTTACAGTACACCTGCACACACAGAGCAAGAGAAACAGTATGCAGTATGTATCAAACACAGAGAGTATGCAGTACACATCAGACATATAGAGCATTCATCACATACAATAGAGTAGACACAGAGAGTATGCATCAGACACATAGAGTATGCAGTATACATCAGACACATAGAGTATGCAGTATAGATCAGACACATAGAGTATGCATCAGACACATAGAGTATGCAGTATGCATCAGACACATAGAGTATACATCAGACACATAGAGTATACATCAGACACATAGAGTATGCATCAGACACATAGAGTATGCAGTATACATCAGACACATAGAGTATGCAGTATGCATCAGACACATAGAGTATGCAGTATGCATCACACACAGAGTATTCATCACACACATAAAGTATGCAGTATGCATCAGACACATAGAGTATACAGTATGCATCAGACACATAGAGTATGCATCAGACACATAGAGTATGCAGTATAGATCAGACACATAGAGTATGCAGTATGCATCAGACACATAGAGTATGCATCAGACACATAGAGTATGCAGTATAGATCAGACACATAGAGTATGCAGTATGCATCAGACACATAGAGTATGCAGTATGCATCACACACAGAGTATTCATCACACACATAAAGTATGCAGTATGCATCAGACACATAAAGTATGCAGTATTCATATGCATAATATACGCCATGCTGATAAACCTCACAAATATAGCTATGATTATTTTTACAATTACGCATGCATGTATTTATTTATTTATTTATTTATTTATTTATTTATTTATTTATTTATTTAAATTGTTGAAATTATGTAATATAATTTGATGTAAATTCAGTAAAATTCTGTAGTGCTGTGTGGTCACCCTGGTGTGTGTGATTTACCAGTGGGTCTGTGCTGCGTCCAACCCGACCAGGTGGGTCATAGTGACCATCATACCCCGGATCAGCGTCACGTCCGACCCGACCAGGTGGGTCATAGTGACCATCATACCTCGGATCAGCGTCACGTCCGACCCGACCAGGTGGGTCATAGTGACCATCATACCCCGGATCAGCGCCACGTCCGTGCCGAGCAGGTGGTAGAAGTAAGAGATCATGCCATGCCGGACCCCGGGCCAGAGCAGAGTCTGGGTTATTAGAGATGAACAGAACAGAGAGAGTCAGATGGAGAGAGAGTCAGATGGAGAGAGAGAGAGAGAGGAATTAGAGAGAGTCAGATAGAGGTCGGGAATGAGAGAGGGGGGAATTAGAGAAGAGAGAAAAGTGGTTCAGTATTTCATGATCAGCATGTCGTTCCCAGAGCTCATCCTGCTGTGACCTTGAGCGGAGGTTTAGAGGTCATGATGGGGACTTCAAGAGCTGCAGTGACCTTGAGCAGAGGTGTAGAGGTCGTGATGGGGACTTCATGGAGGTCTGATGAGTAATTATCACCGTATGACACTCAGTCTTGACTAACACATGCCGCTGTGTGTCTGCTGTGTGTGTGTGTGTGTGTGTGTATTCATGCAGAGGTGTAGGACCAAATTCTGGGCCCTGTGGATAAGCAGTGGCCACGGGCCTCCATCACCACCTGGAATACAATTCTAACATCAATTAGTAAACGCACACACCAACTCACACATAGACTCCTCAAGGAGCCGCACTCCATCCCTGCATTTGTGTGTATGTGTGTGTGTGTGTGTGTGTGTGTGAATGTGTGTGCAGATCTGTGGACTTTCTAAGAAAAGGGCCAAACAATTCACAAAGTATTGCTCAGTGTCTAGCATAATTGGAAGCCTTTTCATTTGGAGGCGTAGGTGTCATCTCTTTCCCTAGAACACATTATGGGTAGATGCTGGTAATGTTGTATGAAACTCCTTACCCTTTAACTGGCACACCCTGAAAAACACTTCATAATTTTTTTTTTGTTTCATCCTGCTCTATTAGACATTTGACGTAAAAAAAAAAAAAAATAAATTCTTAGGGCCCATCGTTTCCATTTTATGAAGCTCTACCACAAATGGTCAAAAGTCAATTTATGATAAAAATCAGTTTTTCATTGTTTTGAGCCATTTTAGTGAAAAAAGATTTATTTTTCTTTTATTTTTATTCTAAAAGGAAAATGCATATTTGATTAAAAATAACCAGAAATACATAAAAAAAATCGCCAAATATGCCTTATGTCCAGTGAAATGGGCAAACTGCAAGGATGTATATTTTCTCCTTGTCTGTAAAACATTTGTAAAAGTAATTAAGCGATATTCTATTGTACTTAATGCAACAGCACCACATTTTAGACTTTTACAACACATATAACCATGGATTCAATTAATTGTATTGAATGGGAATGCATGGGAATGAGCATTGAGAGTGACACCAATAACTTTTAAAACACTTCAATGCAATTGCCTATTGCTTTTGAAATGTCTGAAACCTCTCTTTACTAAATTACCTTGAATCCTGATGCAACTGCACCATTCCTTATTCCACTTTTAGCTGCTTTCTTCCAAATGAAT
>JAODXP020000031.1:27836745-27839245 GCA_027497455.2 Sardinella longiceps
CCTGGTCTTAACCAGCCCCTCAGTCTACCCTTCTCTTCGTAGGAGGATCTGGGAACTGGTTTGCATGTCTGGTTAGGTGAACGTTCCCGCAACGTTATCCTAATGTGATATTTTGTGAGAAAAAATACATAATATAAACATAGATCATGAACACATCGAGCAGGAATTGAACTCCTGTCAGCTGCGCCAGAGTAAGGCGCGCTACTACTAAGCCACAACATCAGTAAACAAATTTGTACGAAAGTAAACAAACAAAAAAAAACATTGTTCTGATACATCATCTGATACGACACAAAATTAAGATAGCCTAAATCTATTATCATAAATAGGCAAAATCCAAGTTTGATGATAATTTACACATAATTTCTATCAGATGGTAATTTAAATACAATATAAAAAATAACCACGCTGTAGGCCTAACGTTAGAGTTGTAATGTTCTCCGAACCAAAATAGGATAATATTCTTCCAAAACCCATGGGAGAACCAAGGGGGAACGTTAGTTGAAGTTCCCATATTGCTCCGTGTTAGCGGGGGTAGATTTGGTGGAGTTGGCACAATGCCACAGCTGTGAATAAATAAACAATAATGAGGAAGCTTGTCTCGCACACTGCAGAGATGATAATATCTGAGATGACTGCAGTGTATGTGTGTGTGTGTGTTACTATGACATCAAGGTCAATCTACTTGATGAGGCCAGCTTGATAATGACAGCATATTGCTTTTTTTGAGCAATCAATAGATCACACACACACACACACACACACGCACCCTCATCTAAATATTGCTATTATAAATTATAAATATTACCTAAATAGTGGTGACTTAGAAGTGTAGCCAGGGGCGGGTCTCGAACCTGCCACCCGCAGGACCGAGGTACTTCAAGGTACTTAGGGGGCCCCAAGCAAACAGGGTATGGGGGCCCTTCACCTCCCATAAATTGTTATAATCGTCAAGCAACTTGCATTAATATAATTATTTGTGTTGAACTTGCAATTGTCTAACTCTGTCATATTTAATTGAATGAACGCCACCAACTAAACTACTAAAATGATTAAACAGTCATTCTTGAGGGCCCCTTTCAGCCTGGGGCCCCAGGCAATTGCCTGGTTTGCCTGTCCTGTTGTGACTGCCCTGGCCACCCGTTAACTACAATAAACACAAGGCATGAGAGTCGAAGGCAAATCAGCAAACTGCCTGCTGTGGAAACAGATCTGTAGCCAGAAGGAGGCAGGTTTGCCAGTTCATATGCCTTCGACTCTCATGCTAAGCTAAAAGCCCAGTCTCCTAACTCAGTAGTCAGAAGCAGTTCTTCAAGGAATTAAAGGAAAATACCGGAGTGAATTCAAGCATAGCCCCGTTGAAAGAGCTTGCTAAATGCACTAGTTAGCGAGTGGAACAAAATAATTTGGTACAGCACAGACCGAACGCGAACGCAGAAGCGAACAGGCATTTTACACTGAATCAATGGGACCTGACTGTTGGAAACTGAAAGTAAGATCTGAGGTTACATTGACTCAATGTAAAGTGTTTCGCGTTCGCGTTAGATCTATGCTGTTCGAAATTCTTTCATTTCATGCGAAATATATTGCTGTTCGAAGGCTCGTGCAGCAGGGCTATGCTTAAATTTACTCCGGTATTTTCCTTTAAGTTGTTAGGATTTACATATACTGCCACCAAGGTAGCTGGCATCCGTTACACTCACTCCCCATATCCTCACTCCCATCCGGGTCACGGCACCAATGTGGGGGCCGAGCTAGTTGTCATCCGTTACATGAGCAATCACACACACACACACTCTGTTAAAACAGTTGACAAATTTGGTCTCAGACACACACAAATGCAAATACTCAAATGCAAAAGGCTCAGAGACAGGAATCATTAGATTTATTTCAGATCAGTGCAACCAATATGGCAGCATTTGGCAACAATTGCTTGATTCACATAGAACAACATACACTCTGCTCAAAACACACACACACACACACACACATGGACACACATTCAGCACACACACACACAAGCACAGTTTTTACAGCACTTACACTCAATATTTCACAATCAAGTTTTTATAATCAAAGAATAGGACAATACATGACATGATTTATTGCACGTGACATGTCACATTACTACACTCTTTCTCTCTGTCTGTCTCACACACACACATACACACACACACAGACAGGATCACTAAAGAGAAAAACGCTATGACCCAGTTTGTTGGGCCGTGTGTGTGTGTGTGTGTGTACTTTGCAGAAAGAATCTGGTCTGTACTGAGAAGCTTGATATGTATATCATTGCAAAGACACCAGGGACAAAAAACAGTCTGTTCTCCCCCAACCATTGGGTCTGCTGGGCCCTAGTCATAAGAGGCATTGTGAGAGTGTGCGTTTTATTCGTGTGTGTGTGTGTGTGTGTGTGTGTGTGTGTGTGTGTGTGTGTGTGTGTGTGTGTGTGTGTGTGCTGTACCCTGTACTGGTCCTTCTGGCTACAGATCTGCCA
>JAODXP020000031.1:27849245-27874245 GCA_027497455.2 Sardinella longiceps
GCGAAATGGCAAAAATAACCAGTGGGATGAGAAAATGAAACAAATTTTAACATAGACTGCATCACTGGCTGCAGTTGCCTGCAGGCGGATTGCTAATTCAAGATGTAAGACGATCAGGCAGACCTCTGCAGAGAGGACAAAAGGGGCTTGTTTAATTTGGCCGACTGGTTGGTTGGCTAAGTGGGTGTGACTTTTTTCATCTGAACTGACTTTTGACCAATGAAAAAAGCCACTTTGACCCACTGAGCCATCCAGCAAGCCAGCCAGGTGGAACAAACCTGTATTATCATCCCTTGCCTGCCTGATCTTGAATTTGCCTAATGTCTGGTAGAGACAATCTGCCTAGTGACTGACATCACAGAGGTCATGTGACAGAGATTAGTGATATCATGGCCGAATTCAACAGTCGTAACGTTTTGTAACATAACGTAACAGTTCCCATTCATCCCTCTGGGTGACGTAGTGAATGTTTCGTAACGTTACGTCGCCTTGAAAACGCCACATGTGACTGATGGTAGAGATCATGTGACTCAAATCATACAGGTGCCAAATGACCAAAAGATGATTTATCAGACAGGGGTTACACGACTAACCAGTGGTTAAAGTGGCGTGTGGCAGGAGGGGGAACTCTCAAATTTTGTGTTGGTGCAACAAGCAACAATTACTAATTTTGTTCGGCTATGATCAAAATGTCAGGGCCGTCGGCCCAAATAGTGTGTTGGCCCATCGGGCATTTGCCCTGTATGCCATATTGCCAGTCCACCCCTGGCTATGATAATGTCACTGTTGTTCCATTAGGCCTAGCACACTTTATATCTCATTTTTGAAGATATCCCATCTTTGGAAGCATGCAAGTTATATGAATATGAATATGAATATAAATTAATCTATCTTTTTCTTAATTTATCTGGCGTGTCGGAACTGCATTCCCCCTCACTTTAACCCATGCGACTAACATCAGAAAGGTCATGTGACTTAGGTGATTTAGGGAGAGATGCGGCAAGTTAGCGAACGTTGGGGGTGGTTGCGTACCGATGATGACGTGCATGCCAAGGCCCGTCAGGTGCCGGGCAACCTCAAAGCCCATCCCTCTAGCACCGCCCGTTACTATGGCAAGCCGTCCATGCTGGCTGGGGAGAGCTGTGTAAGGCAGAGAAAGACGAACAGAGAGAGAGAAAGAGAGAGAGAGAGAAAGAGAGAAAGAGAGAGAGAGAGAGAGAGAACAATTTCATGAGGCTTTTCACAGCAAGAAAAATAACAAAGACAAAATCAGTACAAAAGACTGGCGAGTCTTTTGGAGCAAGTAACACACAACACACCAAGGTTAAAGAGCAAAGCAAACAAACAAACAAACAAACAAACAAAAAAGACAGCAACAAAAATCAAACAAATAAAAAGCCTGCAGAGACTTTTCAGAACAAGACAAACAAGTAAAGAAGAATAAAGAAATCCCACAAAAGTTAGTGTTTCATACAAAGATAAAACACATACACGCACACACACACACACACACACAAAGTTTGGTGTTTCAGTGCAAGAGAATAGGAAAGGACGAATAAAAGTGGCCACATATTTACAAGGGCAGACACAGCCCTGTTAGAGTGGCTGAGGGAGAAAGAGAGAGACCTTCAAAAGGAATAATGTGAGGGTTTGGCATTAGACTCAAACTCAGCATGAAGAACTCCTGCACCTGTCTCCTACTGTAGCTTATTATGTTTTTTAGACACAGAACCAGTCTCAGTACATGTTCCTCAACCATAGAACAACAGTCAGCACATATTCCACAGCTGTAGTAACACTCTCAGCACATGTTCCACAACCATAGAACCATTCTTTCTCTAAATTCCTGTTCATCGTCCACAAGATCACACCGTTCCACAGTCACAGAACCACACCACTGTAATTTCTAGCAACAAAACCACACTAAGACTGTAGGCTCAAAGTCGAGGAAGCATGCTAAGACGGCTGCTTTTCCAAGTATTCCCTGTCATTGTGTGTCACCAAGCATGTTCCAATGTCAAGGATACTTAAAAAATTCTATCGAGGACCAAGTCCTTTATTTGTATATATTTTTAAGGATGCACTGGAACCTTGTCTCCGTAGTGTATGACTTTCAAGGTGAGCGTTCTGCAAAGGAAGCATTCTTGACTTTGAGAAACACTCTGTGTGTCTGGTTCCTGGGGGTAGGCTACTGGGGAATGGCTATACTGGTCTGGCTCTGATGTATTATCGCGCCACTGCAGGCCATCCTTGAACAGATGAGCAGTCTGGCTGGTGTCCTTGGTTGGTCATGTGACCATGTGCTCGACCCTCAAGCTCTGCCTCTGCCTCCTCCTCGCACCTGTGATCTTCATCTTGACCTTGAGTTCAACACACACACACACACACCACATCAGTAATCTTCAAATGGCCAATGCCACTGTCACCCCCAGCCCCCATTATTTTTTTTTCTTTCCTATGATCCTACTTCAAGATGGGAGGGAGACTGTATCTGAACAGATAGATATATGAGACTTATGAGAGAAATGACCTTTTGCTGGGTCAAGGAGATATGTGTGATATGTGTGATATGTGTGAGGTGTGTGTGTGTGTGTGTGTCCCACTGACACTTCTCTCTGGGGGCGATGCTAAGGGATTGCTTGCGGTTGTACCTTGCTTGTAGCTGCCTTGAGAATTTGTCAAGCAACTGCTTAACAACCCCCAAGAGACCAGAGTGATTTCATTAACATTTTTAATTCAAATATACTTTGTACATAAAGCACAATACGAAAAACAAAACAAAAAGAAGACGACTGTCAATTACCTAAAGCAAAAAGAAACAAAACAAACAAAAAACACCAACAAATGAGTTACCTAAAGTAAACCATTATTGGTGCTGGTAGACTACACCTCCCAACCCCCATGCCTTTTCTAACCCACTGCGCTACACATTTGGCCTGGCAGCACAGCAGGGAACCGGACAGCAGCCCGGTCAGCGGCCCGCTGGACTGAAATGGAGCAGCTCTCCTCCTCTGATAAAGGTTAAATGGAGGGAGGCTCTTTCACCTTGGATGGCCGTGAAAGGAACGGGAATAGAAGAAGAGGATGCTTAGATAAACGGGACGATAAGCACCTCGGCACAAAGCCACCGCGTCAGCCAGCAACAAAGAGGCCCGCATCACCACGGTGACCGCAGAGGACCCGTCAGACCCCAGGACACACTAAAGATAAAGGAGAGGAAACCTGCACACACACACACACACACAAATATGTGGAGGATATACATAGTCAGATAAACACACACACACACACACACACACTCACTGGGGCTCAGGAAAAATCACACACATAAATATGTGGAGCATGGCGCAGTCAGACACACAAACACACTCACTGGGGTTCAGGAAGAAACACACACACACACACACACACATAAGTGGAAGAGAATTGCAGAGCCAGAGAGAGGAAGGGAGAGAGAGAGATGCTCTCCACTCTGTAAGTTCACCATTGGAAGCAAAGAGGATGTTCAGTTCAATGAGATTTAATATTGGGACAGTCATGGTATCTGGTTAGAGCTTGGGGCTTGAATCGGCAGGTTGCTGGTTCAATCCCTGACTAGTCGACTGCAACTGAAGTGTGTCAGGGCAAGGTGCCTAACCTCTCACTACTCTCAAGGTGCCAATGTTGCAGGCAGCCCAGCCCACTGCTCTGGGTTAGTGTGCTTCACTACGCTGTGTAATTCACCACTGGGATAAATGCAGAGACCAGAAAAAAACACACACACTCACACATATACTACAATATTAGTTCCTCTCATTCAGTTCCTTAAAGCCATCTATGCTACAGTACCAGTCTAAATAACTTTTACCTATTTGGATTTCAGTTAGAGCAGAAGTTTCCTTTAGTCAGAGGAGGTAAAAGGGTAGCAACAGATGTACCTGTTTTAGTCAGTTTTTAATTCTCTTTGCCTTGGTAGAATCATCACACTTGTTGTACCTCTCCTCAAATACTTCTACTTTAACTTTCCCTTTGTGAGAGGTATTACATCACCCTTTCCCGTGGTGACGACAACCAAGATGAATCCTATTTTTCCACTCTTCCAGAAGGATGCATGTTTGTCAAACTTTAGAGTGTACTTTTTTATCCCACAGTTCCCCTTTTTATCCGAAGCCGAGGAGCAGAAATAGTCTGACACCATTTCCTAAAGTGTGTCAGTAATCCATGGAGATGAGATGACGGCGTGTCTGTCTCAGTCTGTCCGCCAAAGTTTTCCCCACCGCCTGGGAACTGGACCAAACTTCTCTCTCTCTCGCTCAACCAATAAAGCCTCATTTATACTCATCCAACTCAACTCCATCAATGCGCAGGGATGAAGAGTCCCTCTCTGTCCTTGCAGACCCTCTCGAACATGCCCTAGGTCACATGACGTGCACCACACAAATTTCCTGACTACCTATCAAAATGATGGGTTGGACAGGAGTCGGTTTCCCAAAAGCATAGTTGCTAACTATGGTATTCTCCCAGGTTCTTAAGTCAAAACAAGTGCTTAATGCAGACTGAAATGCATGGCTTCTTTGGAATTAAGCTCCTGGGAGAATACCGGCCTATATTCGAAACTTTGTTGGTTGCAATGCAATTTCCAATTGCCAACTAACTAACTAACTAACTAACTATCTATGTTTTTGGGAACAAAACAGACTCCAGGCCTGTGACAGGCTTTGTTTTGACTCCTTGCTACCGTCGTAGACATATAGTTATATATCAACATGCTAAATCACACTGCAAGCATTGCAAATAATAGTCACACAGACTCCCAAAACTAGGCATAAATCATTAGTTTACTGATTCAATGCGTTGATAGGACAGATTAACGGTTATAAAAAGCACTTAAGACATATGAAGAATAATGCAGTATAATGTATATAACATGGAGATACACAGATTATTATTCAAGACTTTTAGAGTAGTCCACCAGAACAGTCAATTATGACTGGAAAGAAGAGGCTATAGCAGAAGTTAGAAAAATAGTAAATTTATAAAATCATGACAGTCATGACCATACAGTATGAGATTTTAGTTGAGCAGTGGACAAGAAAACACATTAAAATACATTTAAAAATATACACTTAAAATACAACAGATTTCATGGCAGGCTGTTTTCAACAATGATGGATATTGTGCTCACTTATTTGACATAATACCTATTTTTTTTGTCTTACGCTTAACATGCAAAATGAGAGAGAAGTCTGCGGTTAGTTTATGTCCTGGCATCTTTTTATCAGTCAAACATTATTGATGGTTGGTCCCTGATTGGCTATTTCTGTTGAGTGACATCCTTCTCAGCCAATCCCATTGTGTCTTTGTCAGGGTCTGTGGTTCTGCTAAACTATGATCCCGGTCAAGTCTTTGTCAGAGCATGGTGGTTCCAGCTCGTGGTAAGTTCTGGTGTTCTCGTAGAGGAATACCTGCTGGTCCACGTGTTCCGGGTCGAGCCGATTCCTCTTCCCCCACAGCGCGCTCCCGGCAGGTCCGAAGAGGCGGTGGGCTGGGGCGCTGGTCGCCGGGACGCACCAATACTTCTGCAGAACCCTTGGTAGCATGGGGAAGAGCAGCATCCTGTCAGACCACCAGCGGAGCGGGTTCTCGTTCAGACCCAGAACCTTCTGGGCTTTGAAATTACTGAGTTCCTCTTCAGCCTGGGCCTGGAACTCTTCCTGGGAGTCAGCCGAGCCGGACTGGCAGAATATCACCGCCAAGGGGTTTGAAGAAGCACCTGCCGAGTCTGAACCGTCCAGCACCTGCTTCTTATTGGCTGGTTCATCTGTTGAAGGCGTGGAGGGGGTGTGTCTCTGGTAGAAGGTGGCGGCCTCCTCCAGCACACGTGCCTCGACTTGAGCACGCTCAGATGGAGTTAGGAACGGCAGGCGCTTGTAGCGTGGATCAAGAAAACTGGCCACTTTCAAGAACATATCAAGCTCGGCGGGCCTGGCGTATGCTTCATCCAAAGCATCGGCCACCGCTCTCCGGGTGTCTCTCAGCTCTCTGGGGTCTCCCTCGCACGGCCGCAGGGCTGTGCTGTGTAGCATGTGTAGCACAGGCTTCAGCATACTGATGGAGGGGCAGGCGGTACGACAGAACATGTCCGCCGCCGAGCGAAGCGCCTGCAGTAGCCTCAACAAACCCTCCAGCAGCGTCCACTCCGCAGCGCCTAGCAACAGCGTCTGGTTGTTGGCGTCCTCGAGCAACACGGAAGTGACCGCTTGTTGGTTCTCACGGAGACGCTGGAGCATGGTGAGCGTGGCTGACCAGCAGCCTTGGCGCTCGCTCACCAGAGGGGGCGCCACTGAGCCTCCAGCAGTTCCTGCAGGTCGACCATGTTGCTGCTGTTGTTGTTGCTGCTGTTTGAGTCGTTCTTGAAGCATGTACGCCGCCACCACTGACTGCTGGAAGTAGTCCACCAGCCGTCGACAGCGGGCGAGGAGGGCTTGAATGCCAGGCAACGTGAACGCGGACTGGACGCCGCACGTTAGCCGTTCGGCGAAGCAGGGGACCAGCACGGGGAGTTCCAGCTGGGCGCAGGCTTTACGCACGTCCGGTGAGCTGCAGGTTATGGTGGCACCCCGCACACGCCCAGTCACCCCCCACTCCGTAAAGACCTCGTAGAGAGCACGCGTGACTCCCTCCGCAGGGCTGTCGGCAGGCACCTCGAACGTCTTCAAGCATCGGCTTAAGGCTTGGAGGCCTGTGCCAGGGCCTGTCGTCGTAGACGCGAGTTGGTGGGCGTAGAGCGTGACGTAGGAGCGGCTGTGCGTTTCGCTTCGCCAGAGGTCGGCCGACAAGCCACAGCAGTTCAGTCCCGAAAATTCCGCCGCCACGGCCGATCGCACCTGCTGGTGTCGCTGAGGGAGCGCGTGTGCGAGGAGCTCAGAAGAAGTCGGTGGCAAACAGCGTGAGTCCAGAGTCCGCAGCATTGCCTGGAAGAAGGGCTCATCTGCCGTAGCCAATGGGTGCAGTCCTTCACACAGGAAGCCGAGGACCGCCGTAGACACCTCCACTTGCCGCCGGGTCTCTTGGGAATTTTGCCGTGCGCAAACCCCTGGTGGTGGCATCTGCTGCTGCGTTGACGACGCCGGTTGCTGATTGGGCGAATCCGCGTTCCCTTTCTCGAACTCCATGAAGGCGTCCGGGTGGTGGCGTTGTAGGTGCGCGTAGAGGTTGGTGGTGTTGCCCGAGTAACCGATCTGCGTCAGGCACAGGCGGCAGTGAGCGCGTTTGCCCACTTCGTCCTCGTCCATGTCGAAGCCGAAGTACTTCCAGACTTTGCTCTTGGCGCGGGGGTGGGACACCAGCTGCGGCTCCACCTCCACTTCCTCAATCTTAGGCTCCATGGCAACGCAGCAACCAATCAAAGCAGAGCAGAGCAGCTTCTGCGATGATGTAAACGGGGTCAGATCAAAGCAGCTCCCAAACCTGCCAAACACACACAAGCGTACACACACACACAGACACACACAAACAGACGTGGTCCGCACACACAAAGATGGGGGAAACGGTCAGAATCAACCTAGAACTGCAAGCAGTCGTCATATCATCATCATCATTTTACATCGTAGTCACCATTCACTACTATACCATCACCATTCACTACTATACACCATCATCATTGCAATCATCACAACCTGTAGGCCTAATGAAGTTGTCATCATCTTCATAATCATCATCATGATACATCATAGTCATCACCATCACCATCATCATCACCACTCACTAGACTACATTGTCATCACCATCTTCATCATTGCTATCACCACCACCACCAGTCATGATGTCATCATCGTTATCATCATCATCATCATTATCATGGCCTTATGCCACCACTAGCAGGTTGTGGAGCTCTTGGGAGTCAGGGAGATCTAGGAGACTAGAACCATGTTGCTGAAAACAACAACAACAACAACAACAACAAAAACCACCACACACACACACAGCTGACATCTGCATCAAAGGTTGGAATCATTGAGATGATAATGACAGCTACTGGTCGATGGTATAAAGTACAGTAACGTTAAGTGTTCCAGTGGGACCCTCTTTGACCATTCTCCTCACAGCCTAACTAATTGGATGATAGGGTGTTGTTATGACTACAACTCACCTAGATGTGTGTTATGTTAACAAGTCTGTTAACAGACAGAGAGGGAGAGAGAGAGAGAGAGTAAGTCTATTTCATAAATATTTCATCAGCTTAGCAAAGGAGCTATTTCCAAGTAGTTGAAAGTTGAACACTCCAATACAACTAGCCCATTGTAAAAGGATTTTACAGCTTAGTCTGTGGCAGTATCACTCACTCTCACTCTCTCACTCTCTCTCTCTCTCTCTCTCTCTCTCTCCACACACACACACACACACACACACACACACACACACACACACAGCTGTAAGGAAATATTTAGGTCAGAGGTCTCCAACACTCTCTCTTTCTCTCACACACACCCAAATAGAACGCTGGTCAACCTAAATGACTTACTGAATGTTGCATTCGTCAATCATTTAGGCTATCATATGGTTTGTTTACCATGTTGTTCACACATATCAGTGCCTAATAGCTAGTACCGTCAGAATGTAACGTTAATGTTAGGAGGAGGAGTGGGTTAGACCAGAGCTAACGTCAACATCTGCTGCTCCTTAGGTGACAGAAGAGGATAGTAATTTTACATAACGGTAGGTAAACGTGAACGTTCAAGTTACTGCCTAGGCTAAATGTAGACCAAACTGATAAGACATAGCTAACATAACCTTAGCGTTAGATTGATAGCTCGCAGGTTTTGAAGCTCAGAGCAGACTGGCTGATGATTCTGATCTTTTTTTTTTTTTAACCAAACGCAAAGTATAGAATATTTTCAAACCTGGGAGAGTGAATGATCTGTTGAAGAGCTGGTAAAGCAGGACCCTGACGCCGACTAGGTAAAGTCTGATCATAGGCAAAAGGACACCCAGAAAGCCCATCACTGTACGTCCGTAACTCCGCGCCGTATGTTGCCGTCTTTACTGTCCGGGTGCTACTGACTCGAGCGCCTGCAGGTGAGAAACGTTCCGCTATTCAAAAGCTGTATCACGCGGTCATCAGAAGGGGCAAAAAAGTCCTTGGTTACTTCGAAATCGACAGCAGTTGCACAGAAAACCCCATACATCTGATGCAAGTCCACACACTACAATTAGGCCTACTGATTATCAGAGCTGATAAGGATTTCATGAATCAATTCAAAGTCCATGGACTATGCCTGTCCTATAAGAGCCTCCTCTTGGACCACTGTCAATTTTATTTTGGCATTTAACAGCCCCGCATCAATGACTTTAATTAGGCCTAGTGAACTACAATATGCCTATTATTCTCATTGGTTAAGTCAATAGTCCTAACCTTTGGCCCAGTGAGGTAATTCTCCAACTACTACTGAGTGCAAAGGGGCCAGACTTTATGTAGGCAACTCCAACTACATATATCAAACTTTGGAAATAAATGCATCTCATCACAATTAAAACACTTGTGATCCCATGATGGAAATTCGGTCTCTGCATTCAACCCGATTGGAATAAGTAAAACACATAACACCCAGTGAAATCACAGTAACTAATTGCTTAAGGGCACTTCAGCCGTGGTGCACTGGTTGGAAATCAAACCTGTTGCTGCAACCCTTCAGTTATTATCCACTACCATCTTTCTGTGTCAACTAGAACATTTGTGTTGACTGACGGTTAATGTCCGCTATCTATCTGAGAACAAACATTATAGGCTACAGTCTCTGATAACTTCTGCCTGCAGTAGCAGCATCCTCACCTGTATCTGGCGCAACACATGAACACACAGCGTCAATCGCTAGCATCAGAATGGCCAAGAATGCCTATAGAATAATTGTAGATGAAAGTCCTGTTGTCAACAAACTGCATATTTGCCTGAGTGATTCTCATTACCAACATCTCTCGTTTTAAAAAATTTAAAAATTCCTTTATTTTTCCATTCCTATGAAAAATGAGTGTTGTGGAAATGACACAGGCCAACAGTCACAATAGCCTATACTCAGATTTTGGCTCATACTTACCTTCATTTCCTTTTTATTACTCCCTGTAGGAACACAATAACTTACTATCAGTTATGTTTTCCTATGCCCCATTTAGTTAAAATTACTTGTTGGTTTCACACCGGATTTCTCCTCCAATCTCAAACTGGCTGACCACTGGCTCATGTTAGTTGTTCATTAGTTTACTAATCACTGTGTGGTGATTATATAGCCTACCCTGCTGACCAGTAAGGCACAAGTAAGGGATAACGTTCTATATTCCATGATAATGTCCACCTCACAGAACGTTATCCCGCTTATTATATGGCTACCTACTGTTGATATTATTGACATGCGATGAAATATTGTTTATGACTGCTTTAACGGTAACTTTAATAATTAAGATACCGTCCACAGAATAGAAGTATTCCATTAACTTACACATCAGCTGATTGGTTAAGACAGTGTTCTGTTTCACTTTTGCTTGACAGCGGTCTGTTATACTTAGCAATGGTCCGTTATTAAAAATGATCAGACCGTATGTTGGAAAGTCCTATTGAAGTGAATGTAGCATTCTACAGCATTATATAAAGCCGTGTAATATGATTATACAGCTACTGATACACACAACACAACCATCATGACAAATGCAAATAATCCACCTTTATTCTTAGCTGTCTAGAATGTTCTAAGATTTGAAGGCTGCATTAGCTAAAAGAAAGAGAGCGCAGCCACATGCGAACACACACATGCAAGGGCTAGCCGCAAACACACACACACACACACACACACACACACACACTCACAAAGGCACTTGCCTAGCCAAAGGCTCACTATACCTGTGAAACGCATAAATGCACACAAGCACTCATGTTACACATACACAACACAAACACGTGTACGTAATACAGTACATATTTTTTGTAATACTCTTTGTTATTCACGCGCACATGCACACACACACACACACACACACACACACACACACACACACACACACACACAGAAATAGAGAAATAGAGAATGGGCTGAACCATGTTGAACACCTGGGCTGTTATTTCTGTGGCCGTGGGAGGTGGGTATTTCTAGTGTATAATTCAAGTGTCACTTCACTGCCAGACACCAGTTACAGCTGCGGGAGGCAGCGTCTCCTGACCAAAACACACACACACACACACACACACACACACACACACACACACACACACACACGCACACACACTGACACACGCACACACACACAAACTGACACACTCACACACACACATCATAAAACCACATGCATAATACACAGACAAATGCACACACACAGTCTCTCTCACACAAACACACACACATTGGAAGTGGATAGATGTGTGTGTGTATAAGTGATTTGATTGAGTGAGGGGAGACGTGTGTGTGTGTGTGTACAGGGGGGAACGCAGGGGAACACAGTTCCTGCACCTCAGACAAATTAAGAATATCACCCCATTCTTCTTCTATACATTTTTCTTTGTTTGTGCCGATACAAAATTTTAGGGTTCCCCCTCCTGCCAAGTCCCACTTTAACCACTGAGAAAGAGATGGTGTTAAATTGGACTGATAGTGACTGTGTGTGTGTGTGTGTGTGTGTGTGTGTGTGTGTGAGTGTGAGACGTGTGTGTGTGTGTGTTATTGTTCTGTCCTTGGCGTGAAATATGAGGGTCTCCAGCTCACCTCTGCTGCAATCATTCAGCTCACCCCAATGGGGGCCTGTTCCCCTGGTCAGCTGGGGCAGGATTCCCCTGGGTACTATAAACCAACACACACACACACACACACAAACATACACACACACATACACACACTCAAACACACACGCACATGCACACACACACACACACACACACACACACACACACACACACACACACACACACACACATACAGTACACACACACACACACACACACACACACACACACACACCAATGTGTACCAATATGTGTACACTTAAGTATTTAGAGGGGTATTGACCCTGCAAAAGCCCCAGGGGAGTAGAGGAACACGCACCTCAGCTGCCACTGCAAAATTACAGTGGCATGGCAGATAAAGAGCGGTTATGTGTGTGTGTGTGTGTGTGTGTGTCTGTGAGAGAGAGGACGAGAGAGAGAGAGTCTGTTTGTTCTCTCTCTCTCTCTCTCTCTCTCTCTCTCACCCTCTCTTTCTGTTCTCTCGTTCTGGTGCACACACCTTTGGAGGTGTGTGTGTGTGTGTGTGTGTGTGTGTGTTTGTGTCTGTGTGTGTATGTGTGGCGGACACATACACTAGCCAGGCGTAACCACCCTCAAATACTGTTTGAGAATATAAAGTGTTTTTAAAAGTCAATATGTCTGCCCTTGGTTGACCTGCTTCTGCTGAGTCAGTTGTGCTGAGAGTTCCTTCTAAGATAAACTCCATGTGAATCAATCCACCGCCCTGCTGTTTGGAGTAATAGAAGGGGAATTTGATACAACATGGACCTCAGCTGGTAATAACCCGAAAGGGAAACATAGGGCTTTGTTCTTTTTTTGCCCTCAATGGCGCCACCTTCAAGGCACTACCTCCCTAAATCGAGGGTTAGGGTGAGGGTTAAGGGGGTTAGGCCGGGGTTACAGTTAGGGTTAAAGGAGACATTAAATGAAAAACCACCTTTACATTTGTTTTGATGAATTAAGAGCGGTTGTGCATGGTCAAAGAACTATAATGAACATGAGACATGGTTCTGCCATGGTTCTCTGTCAAATTGCGCAAAGCCATTGCAGTTCAATTGAGGTGGCCAGAGTGAGGCAACTTGAGCTCTATTGCTCAAGCTACTGGAGATTAGCCAATACTAAAGATACAAGACATTTTGGTCCAACCATATAGGTTTCCTTGAACAGAGAATAATCACTTACAACTAGCCCAATGCAGATTTTTAAACTGTGTTTTCAGCATCTAAACATGCTCCAAATATCCCAAAAGCTATGTAACATCATTAGACACATTACAGTCAGTATATGGCCAAGGGGGCAATTTCCTCAACTCTCAAACCCCAGAAAAATCAGGACCCAATGAGAAACAAACAAGGTGAAGGAGGCAAGCTTACAATGACTCTGTCCAGCTCTGTCCCATGACATTGATAGAAGTTTAATAGCATTTGATAGACGTTTAGATTAATCCCACCTCAGAATTCCCAGGCAATGTTAGCTTTGCCAGACCACAGTTCATTTCCAGGCTAATCCTGTCTATGTTTCCACTTACAAGTGATCAGGACCGGGGTTAGCAATTTGGGTGCCAAAAGCAACAGTTTTGGTCTGCTTGCTTTGTTTAGTCTAGGTTAATATGAGATATGAGATCAGCAATACAGTGCGAGAACTAAATTAGCAAATAAATTAATAATTTTTGAGATGTCCATGGGCAGTCATGACACACATGAAGCAGTGTCTGACAGCTTGTTTGTGAGTTACATATTAATTGTTCTTTGCATTTAGTATTAAATCCTGCATAAATTGGTGGAGACTTCTGTCCACAATTTTGCATTGTGGGTGGATTTGCAGCAGGAAGAACTATTAACTGTGACAGGTGTTGTTTAGCATAAACACAGGTGATCAGAAAAGGTGCTTTGTTGCCTTGAGAGGGGTTTATTCAGATGGTATTCATCGGTTTCTCTTACCATTCCTACCGAGTATTGACCTGAATTTATGGTCACTGTCATTTTCTGTCCTGAATCCTCAAAAATACACAAAATATCTATGATTGAAACTTTGGCGACCAAGCTCTTGTTTTTATTGTGTAGTTGAAACAACAGTGACAATATCTTAAACTGATGCATTGAAGTGAGCATCTCTGTCAACTGGTGTTTGCCTGACCATATCCTCTACTCATTGCTGTTGTTTATTTTGCAGTTTATTTTGCAGTGTAGGAAATAAACTATTCATCCAGCCATACCCGGCACAACGCAGAATCAGAGAGTGCAGACCTCCGGCAAGGCAATATGATCACTGACACAATGTAATTTCCAAAAGGAATCAGGTCACCACCGAAATTGAATGGGTTCTTCCTTGGGCAAAGACACACCTCTGGTAAACATTTCATCCAAATCCATGCATCATTTTCCAAGTATCCAAGACAGACAGATGCCGGCGAAAAATTAACCTCCTTGGTGGAGGTAACACATCTGTAACGTTCGTGCCATTTAGTCCGGTAACATTTGAAAGGATGGCATAATCGATAGGGTGAGTCCACGGATGGCATACAAGCAATGTGTAAGATGTGTATTATGCACATACAGTATAGACAAATCCGGCGAAACTACCAGAAGTATAGCAGATGTCATAATACTAGGCTGTAACCGGGTACCATTTCACCAGTGCCTCCACTGGTATAACAAGACTACACTAATAAACAGTCCATGATTTAAAACAGTTTCACTAGTCTAGTACTGTATATTTTGTGATGGCATGGGTTAGCTCACACCATCACATAATGAGGAACAAGAGACAGATATAAATAAATATAACTTATTTAGAAAAGTGTATAATGGCGACTGGGAAAACATGTTAGTTGATGGCTGCCACATTGGCTAGGCTTCTAGTCTGTTCCATAGACAGTCAGTAGAAGCTCTGTTCAAATCAAAGTCAAAGCAAACTGTATTGTCAATCAAACTTTTCAACAGTACATTGCAAGAAGACTGAAACTGTGTTTCCCCAAACTCCAAATATGCAATAGCAAAGTTTAGCAAATTCTAAATCAGTTTAGAATAAACATCTAATTCACAGCAGCTCTAGCTCTAGCTCTAGCTGTAGCCGTGCTTTCTGAAAGGGGACAGTCTGGCCCATGGCCCTTAGGCTGGACTATAAAAGGACACATTTCAGACGGCCACTGACTGACTCATCAGAGGGACGGGTTTACCCCGACTGGCCTCCTCCGCCCGCACCTGGCAGGCCACCACCCGCACACCAGCCAGCCCAACAGCGTGTGTGTGTGTGTGTACTGTATGTGTGTGTGTGTGTGTGTGTGTGCGTGTGTGTGTGTGTGTGTGTGTGTATGTTGTGTGTGTGTGTGTATCTGATAGCATATGTGTGTGTGTGTGTGTGCGTGTGTGTGTCTGTGTGTGCATGTGTGTGTGTACTGTATGTGTGTGTGTGTGTGTGTGTGTGTGTGTGTGTGTGTGTGTGTGTGTGTGTGTATATCTGATAGCATGTTAGTGTGTGCGTGTCAGCATATGTGTGTTGTAACGATCGCCTCTTGATGACGTAAATTGTTGTTTCCCCCACGCGCTCATCTGTTTTTTTCCTTTTTGACATGACAAGCGTGGATGGCTTTTTGTTTTGTCTACCACTTTATTCCTGTCACTGATTCTGTCTGCCTGTCGGTTTTTATGACGTCCTTCCTTATAATAAACTACGGACAGCATTTCTCTCTTTATTTTGTGTCTGTCAATCTTCTGGATTACCTTGAGGATCCAGCCAGATCCTTACAGTGTGTGTGTGTGTGTGTATAGGTACTGTATGTATGATCGTGTATTTATGTGTGTGTGTGTGTGTGTGTGTGTGTGTGTGTGTGTGTTTGTGTGTGTACTGTATGTCTGTGTGTGTGTGTGTGTGTGTGTGTGTGTGTGTGTGTGTGTGTGTATGTATGATAGTGTGTGTGTGTGTGTGTGTGTGTGTGTGTGTGTGTGTGGAGGGGGGTATGTATGATAACACACACTGACTGCACAAAGCCGCACCCTGTTGTTTGTAGATCATAAATTGTTGGACAATGTCCTCCAAACATGTAGCCTACACGATTCTGCTCAAGGCGTTAAGTGTGTCAACATCCGATTAGTGCATCAAGCACTGAGTCATCAAGTCTGTCACATGACACATGAAGAAGCCCACAATAAACAGCTGCATGCATACATACCACTAATAACATCTTCAGATGAACTCCAATAACACATAAAAGGCCATCGTCAGTCTCACAGACACACAGTAAACCAGTGATCCCCAAATGGCGGCCCGTGGGCCAGATAAGGCCCACAAGAACAAAATAATTGGCCAGCAGCACCATCTGACTCGTGAGGTGCAAAGGAAAATGAACATGTGCCCATCGTTTTTCCATCAATATTCCGTTTTTGTGCTCGTAGCAGTTTGCGAGATAAAATTTTGTGAGGTAAATGATGACTGTAACATAAAATAGTTTAAACAACTATGCAATTATGATGCACATGTCAATGTAATTTACATTAGAGAAAGCAGAGAGCTAAAGGAAGACCGCTTCTTGCTGTTCAAACCAAGCCCCCTTTTCAACACATAGTTTTGCAGGTTTGGCTCTCGGCATGGCATGCTTGACAAAATTCGGCCCTTGACTAAGAAAATTGGGGACCACTGCAGTAAACTGCCAGATAGGACTTTTGCTGCAGCAGAACCTTCAGACCAAACCACTGAAGAGATCCCTTTTCCCACTAGTCACAGCACACACACTCTCTCTCTCTCTCTCTCTCTCTCACTCACACACACACACACACACACACATCTGGGAAGTCAGACAAAAGCCAAACTCTGCAGCACCAAACTATTTTTGCTGATGTCATAGTCTTTGTTAGTGCTGTAAGCTGAAATCCTGATGTGTTCATTTCACAGAAGAAAGAAAATGGAACGAAATTTGATATGGAACCGATGGATTACAGATTTAATCATCTTTCCTAGTCCATGACATGATGGGTGCTAACAGAAACTAATAAAAAGCGCATCATTCTGGCTCTTCAGCGAACGAACACAATCATATTTTTTTTTATAACTAGCAATTGGTAGGCTGTATGTTTAGTCCTGTCGATAAAGATTCTTCAGAAAGGGAAGAAGAGAAAAAATCAGTTTAAGGGACAGCATCTGACCATCTCATCTCATTTCAGTCCCTGTCCTTTATTTGTCCTTCAGGCTGCGCGTGATTGCAAATCTGACCGTATCTCATTTAGATCTCATTCCTGAATGGCGCGCGGAACCAAGACAATTAATCACCTGGCAAAGACGCGCCTGGGGTCGCATGGCCCTGTGATCGCCGCGGAACCGTGACTGTATGTCAGGCTGAATGGCGTGATGAGCTCTGCCACGCTGAGTTAGCGGATGAGACGCGCGCACTTGAGATGCTGCGCACGTTGCACGAGGAGTATTTAACCGGTGAGTCAGAGCGTGGATGTTCCCATGAAAAACCCTGAAACGACGAGCGGACAAATGTGACGCCTGCACAGTCTCGCACGATAGGACAACTATAAGGCGACCGTAAACCCCCCAGTTCGAAAAAGCATGTGGTGTTGTTTAACCTAGACACAGGCGATCAGAAAAGGTGCTTTGTTGCCTTGAGAGGGGTTTATTCAGATGGCGTTCACACCGGTTTCTCTTACCATTCCTACCGAGAATTGACCTGAATTTACGGTCACTGTCAGTTTGTGTCCCGAATCTTAAACAAAATACAACGAATTGGCTAATTATGAATGGAACTTTGGTGACCGAGCTTTTGTTTTTATTGGGAAGTTGAAACAACATTGACAATATCTGAAAACGCTCTGCAGCGAGCATCTATGTCAACTGGTGTTTGCCTGCGAGCTGACCTTATTTTTATTTTTTTTTTCACCGCAGAGTACGAGACACCTGGTTACACTTGTGAATGAATGTGCGTTTGTTTGATTTGAATAAACGGTTTTGATTGAAAGCCTGTCACCCTTCTCCAGTTTGTCATTAGCTTATGACTCAGTACTCTAATTGTGGTTGTCCCCCGGGTTGAATGCGGACATCATGAATACTGAATACTGAGTGATGGAGTGACAGCCACGCACGGCCACTGCAGAACACCAAAACATATTTTTTTGTCACTACCGGGGACACCGCTGGCACTGACAGCAACAAGGACCACGCGACTCCCGTTAGCCACGAGCCCCTGGCGCGCCTCCGCGCACAGAACATTCAACTTCAGAGTTCACGGTTAAATCCTGACCTCAGGTCCTCAGTTCCGTGACACACACACACACACAATTGTTTACTTACCGGGGGTCACCCTGGCGATTCCTTCCTTCTCCGGCGACGAGGGGATTCTGCGTTTCTCCACTAACACACGCTTCAAGTCCACCGATCAAATCCCGTGGTCCAAGTCCACATCTCTACATATATACCACAATATCACATAGAGAATCAAAAGGATGGCAAAGATAAACAAAGCCACTAAGATCGCCTTGGTGACGGGAGAGATCAGAGACTGCATGTCCCCGCCGAGCGATGAGGAATGAACGGGGGGTTGCCTTCTGCCGCCTAAACGCGTCGAGCATGCGATGATGGAGAGGCTCAACCCTCCGCGAGATCCTACCGGGAGCCTGTCTGCATTGGCGCGTGCCGAGTTGTGGACTTGGGGGCAGGCGCGTTGGTTACTCGAGAGAAAAAAATATCATAAATCCCCGCGCATCCATCAGCGTAGATTTTGAGCGCAGATTGCGCACCAAATGATCTGTACAGATTTTGTGCTATCTTCCATTGTTGAGAGGCAATGACACCCTTTTGAAGTTGACTTTGGCAAGTCTCGAGATAAATAATGTCATTCAAGTACTTTTACAACATCATAACACAAATCTCTCAGATTTGATACTTGAGTGATTGACGGAATTGGGTGAATCCTTTTTGCACGATTTGCGCTACACAATTGCATAATTTCAAAGGGTTTCAAACAGCAGACCTTCTCTGCTAAGGAGGGCCATTTGCGCTCAGAGCGCACTAACTAAATTGAGTAAGTGATGCGACGCCATAATTACACCGCCAGAGGGCATACTAGGTCCCCGACAGCAATGCTACTTTGGTTGGCAAATCAAATGGACGGAACCTACATGCAAGCTTTAAAAACATGCTCTTTGTGTTTTCAGGGAAAAAATAAAGTGGAAAACAAATAAAGTGGAAACGGGTAAAAGAGATCAAACAAACAATCTGGTGTTGACATTAAAACATATTTATCACGTGGAAAGAAAGATAACAAATAACCTGGTATTTTCACAGTGCAATCTTAAATCATGAGGTGAGACTGAGGAAAAAGAGTACGATATATTTAACCACACCCATACAAGTTTTGATATTATACCTTAATGCCATGATGTATGTTTTGGGATTATAACCGGTGAAACTTTGAGTCATGTCCACATTCACACAGAAAGGCTGAAACGCCCGCGTGCTTCAAAGGGCGCGGCCATCACACACCTTGGTGTTTTTTTCTGCCCACTATTCATACCAGTGGGAGTGTGTGTGTGTGTGCGTGTGTGTGTGTGCGTGTGTCTGTGCGTGTGTGTGTGTGTGCTTGGCAGGGGTGGGTCTGTCATTGGAGCGCACCCGTGCTCGTCCTCTTCTAACTTTCCCCTTTGCGCATTGGGGGAGGCTGCGCGCAGACACACCCGTCAAACACAGTCAACTCTTGGAACAGACTAAAGTTAGACGGTAAACCAGCGATGTACCTCTCATATGTCCGTATCTAACCAGCTGCCAAAGCGAGTTCGTGTTTAAACATCTAACTAAAGTTTCCGGACATATTTTTTTCTACTTTGTTACAGAACCAAGATGACCTCATTCGTTTGGATCGTCTTTTTGGCCAGTCTTCTGGTAACAAAAGCACAAGGTATGTTTCATGCAGCCGACGTTTGTATTTTAGAGCCGTGAAAACTATGTGTAAAGAGAATTAGTCTATTGCATGTTTTGTCCCAGATTGAGTCAATGACAAACTATTTCCATGACGCCATTTATCTGTATTCTGGAAGAATGGAAACAAGAACAGAAGTAATCGCATTTCTATCGGCTTCTCTCGGTTGACTGTCATTGCTTTGGGTAGATTGACCATTGGTAAGCAATATTAGGGACTCAGGAAAGGAGTGTATGTGTAGGTTGCCTCGTTTGCATGTTCACAAACACTCCTCCTTTTAGCTGAATGTTAAACTGTGTTGTAAGTGGTGTCAGCTTTGCTGTGATATGATTGACCATAATGAGATGTTAGAGACCGATTCTGGCAAAGGCAGGGTTTGGATTCTGCAGGAAGTGTTGCCTACAAGCAGTCTCTCTCTCTCTCTCTCTCTCTCTCTCTCTCTCTCTCCCCCTTTTTATGCGCCTAGCTCTCTGCCTCAAGTCCAGCCAGAGACGTTGAATGGCTGCGGCCTGTTTGTTGTTGCCACGTGACGTGACCGTACTGTTAGCTCTCTTTCTCTGGAAATATATTTACTCTGTGGAAAGTGAACACGTGTGGTCATGAATGAATACTTTGCCACGGGGAAGTAGCTCAAATTTCCTCTGGTAATTCAGGTGAAAATGAATGGAATGGTTTGAATACTTGTTTGAAACATTTGAAATTAAAAACTGATATGGATCTCTGCAAACGGGCAATAGGCCAGAACAGCCCTATTGCTATAAAGTGGGTGGGTAGACATGTCACACGCCTAGATGAAATTGCCAGAGATAAAGACACTTTACATGTCACATAAGAGTGACATGAGCCTGTCATAACATCAGTTGCACTTCATTAATGTCTATGAAGTTGTCATTTGTGTCATGAGTTTTTTTTGTAACGTCTTCGCCCCAAATAATGTCAACATCATTGTCATAATGACAATATTATTACATTACAAAAAACGAATGATATTTAGCGGTCATGAATATTTAAAATAACAGCGCGATAAGGTACAGTACATGTCATCTCATGTTTAGGACATACTCGTGCCACTCTGATCACTTTATGTCGACAACCTCAAGTAAAGTGTAATCAAAAACCATGACGCTAGATGGTTGAGATAAAGTCATGAAGCAGAAATGGGCAGTTTGGGCACACAACCTGGCTGGGGCAGTGGCAGAGTTGCTGTTTGGCAACCAGAGAGTTGCAGGTTTCAGCCCCACTCCACCTGACACCATTAAAGTGTCCTTGAACAAAATACTTAACCCCAAAATTGCTCTCCAGGGCAGGTTCTAGGCATAGACGAACGAGGCTGCCGCCTAGGGCACCAAATATCAGAGGCAAAGGACCACAATACATTTATTACTTTCTTCTTCTGTTTTCTCTTATATTTTTACAAAAGGGGGGGCAAAACTCAAATTTGGCCTAGGGCACCAACATGGCTAGAACCGGCCCTGCTGCTCTCGGTGCACCTTGCATGGTTGCCTCCACCACTGGTGTGTGAATGGATGAATGTGAGGCATAGCCTACATTGTAAAGTACATTGAGTGCTTGTAGGAGTAGATTTAGCTTCCGGCTTCAGACGTTTGATACCCACCTTGAGTAGGCCTACAACACTATTGGGCACCTACAGTAACTGCATGTCACTGGAGCAACCACAGCAAAGAGATGTTGCAGTGTGGCTTCCTCTTTGACGGCAGGCACGGTTTCGTGTCCTTGAGGTTTGGACCGCAGAGCGGTATCTCACGCAATCTGGCATGAAACTAGCTATGCTCCTCATGCAAGGGAGAAGAGACAGAGTTGGAGAGAGAGAGAGAGAGAGAGAGAGAGAGAGAGAGAGAGAGAGAGAGAGAGAGAATGGTGCTGGAAACTTTCAAAAAAAGAGAGAGGAAACTCAAACTCACCCCACTCTGAACAGAGAGAGATAGTGACAGAAAGAAAGAAAGAGAGAGAGAGAGAGAGAGAGAGAGAGAGAGAGAGAGAGAGAGAGAGAGAGAGAGAGAGAGAGAGAGAGACTAGAAGACTGCATAAAAGATTGAGGAAACACAGGCATCAAACTTGATGTAGTTCAGGGGTTGAATATGAACATTCTTTCATTCTTCTCATGAACGCTTCCTTGAATACCACACATAATTTCACACTTCTTTTTTTACATATGCATGTGACAAATATACTTCCTTGTATACTTGTATCCTTGTATGCTAATACACCCTCCAGAACATACAGTCCATACTTCATCATTCCCCAGGGCTGTTTTTAGGTACTGAGGGGATCCCAAGCAAAAAAGACATGGGGGCCTTTCATCCCCCATAACCGGCTACATGAACCACATTGTTATAATCTTTAAGCATCTTTCACTACTATAACGGTTTGTGTTAAACTTACAGTTGTCCGACTCAAGCCTATAGTCATATTTCATTGAAAAACACCTAAACATTGAACATTGATAAACACATTTAAACTGCTAAAATGATTAAACAGTCAGTCTTGGGGGCCCCTTGTCAGCATGGGGCCACACGCCACAGTCATTTCCATTAGCCACGTTAGCCCTGCAGAACATATGTGTCCTTTTCCATAGTAAGAAACAATACTTCACTTACAAATAAAGCTTACAACTCTTACCTACTAACATACTAACCCTTTAGGAGAGAGGACATCTGGACAAACACACACACACACACACACACACACACACACACACACACACACACACACACACACACACACACACACACACACACACACAGGTTGTATGTGGAGACACATTGCATCCTTATGTACACACACACACAGGAAACTGGAAGTCCAGCATTAGTGCGTAAAGACCTGGACACACACACACACACACACACACACACACACACACACACACACACACACACACACACACACAGATTAAATATGAATGAGGGCAGATAGTGAGGAAAAAGGCCAAAGAAAACACAGAAGGAAGCTTAAAAAGCCTCTCAGCTACCCAGCAGTCAGTCCTGGTTCTGGGTCGGGTCGGGTCAGGGCCTATCTGCTCTGGGTGATGGGGGGCAGACAGGATCAGCTGGGATGACACACACACACACACACACACACACACACACTGAGACACAGGCACACACACACTCACACACACACTGAGACACAGGCACACACACACACAGACAGGGCCTGGGTGATGAGAGGGCAGACAGGATCAGTTGGGGTGACACACACACACACACACACACACACACACACACACACACACACACACACACACACACACACACACACACACACACGCACAGATTCTATCTGCACTGCGTGATGAGAGGGCAGACAGGATCAGTTGGGATGACACACACACACACACACACACACACACACACACACAACACACACACACACACACACACACACACACACACACTGCCTGTGTGTGTAGCCTTGCCTGCCCCCCTGCGCTGCCCTCTGTTGTGTTTGTTTGAATGGGTTACCATGGCAGCGGGCAGTGCTGAGTGTAGTAACACTGTCAGTCATAAGCGTGAGAGTCGCCCACATGACTCTGACTCACCGGTGTTTCCCTCACAGGGGTGTGTGTGTGTGTGTGTGTGTGTGTGTGTGTGTGTGTGTGTGGAAGGAGATGGCACATTGCCATTGCCAGCAGAATTTAATCAGTGTTGCCATGTCACATAGCAGAGATGTTATAAGAAAGTGTACTATGTGAATATACAGTATCTGGAAGACAGTGATACTTTTTGTAGTTACTTTGTTATTACTGTATGTGTGTGTGTTTGTGATTGCAGTGTGTGTGTGTGTGTGTGTGTGTGTGTGTGTGTGTGTGTGCGTGCGTGTGTGCTCTGGTTTAGTTTGTGTATTAGCTGTTTTTGTCAGTTGTATGTTGTGTTCAGTGTGTAATGAGTGTAAGACTATTATGTAATATGATCATTGCAAAATGCAAAGCTACACTGTTAACCAACAATGCTGAGGCAGATAGCGGGTGTGAAAAACTTTTTCATACATCTGCAAAAAACAGAAAGCGGGTGTGAAACTGTGAGCGTCGGACTGTAATATAAAAATCAATGTTTTTCTGTAATCAAGGAATGCATTCTCCAGTGCCCTGTAGCCAGAGGGTTGTACTTTTGTCTTGTCTTTTGATTCAACCTTGGTCTTCGTCTCACTCCCTAAACCAACTCGCAAACCATAATCTTTTTTCTAGCAATAGTTATTTTAGGTATATGTATGTATTATAGGAATAGGTGTTTTGTTGCATAAGTTGTTTTGATAGCCTAGTTGTTTCAGTCTGTTTTGTGTAAGTTGTATGTGCGTTGTGGCTGAGTTACTTGTATGTTTTTACAGGCATTGCAATTTTGTTTGTTTAATGCATTAGTCATGGATTTGTTGTTACATCAGTCAGGTTGGGTTGGGTCTGTATTCGTTATGTACTGTATGTTTGTGTGAGTTTTAGCTGTGTTATTTGTGAAAGTGTTAAGTTGTAATATAGTGTTTCTTTGAGAAAGAGTCAAAGTGTGAGTTGCTAGTTGGATGTAGTTGGATGTGTGTGCCTACTGCAAACTCTACCTGAGTGTGTGTAGTTGAAATGGGAATTGTAGTTGAGCTAGTTGTATAAGTGTAAGTTGTCATAGTGTTTCTTGGAGAAAGTGTGAGTTGTTAGTGTGGATGTGTGTGTACTGCAAACTTTACCTGAGTGTGTGGAGTTGAAATGGGAATTGTAGTTAAGCTAGTTGTGTAAGTGTAAGTTGTAATAGTGTGTCTTGGGTGTGTCTTGGAGAAAGTGTGAGTTGTTAGTGTGGATGTGTGTTTACAGTATACTGCAAACTCTACCTGAGGGTGTTGTTGAAATGTGAATAGTAGTTAGGGTAGTTGTGTCCTACTTGTTTAAGTGTGAATAGTAGTTAGGGTATTAGTGTCCTACTTGTGGAAGTATGAATTGTAGTTAGGCTAGTTGTGCCCTACTTTGCCTTGTACTGATACATTAGCATTGTGGGCCAGCTCAAAGTTTAGCTGTAGCTGGGCTGAACAGACTGTTCTAAATATACGGCCCTGTCGTGCCAGACTGCCACACACACACACACACACACACACACACACACACACACACTCGCTGCCCTAGGCTCTCATTGGGCCGCGGAGACCACAGGAATGCCTCTTTCGTGGCGGGCAAGCCCCTCTCCCCACACACACACACACACACTGCCTTCGGGTAATACTGCTCCTCTTGGGAGGAGATGAGTGTGTGTTTTTTTGCTGAGGCAGAGCCACAGATGTGTGTGTGTGTGTGTGTGTGTGTGTGTGTGTGTGTGTGTGTGTGTGTGTGTGTGTTTTCGGCTTTTAGA
>JAODXP020000031.1:27879245-27901745 GCA_027497455.2 Sardinella longiceps
ATGCTACAGCTATTTTCAGGCATCAAATCTTCAAACGTGTTTTTATATTGTTGCTTTGTTTCTAAACAGATCCGGCCCCGGCCCCCGTAGACCCAAAAAAGCCAGAGGGAGGAGGTACACACACACACACACACACACACACACACACACACACACACACACACACACACACACACAAACACAAACACATTCATCTGTAACCCTAATGTCTATCTGAATGGGTTAGGTGTTGATTTAGCCAAACATCTTCCTGCCTCAGTCCTTTCAGGGTTATCTGATGTTGTTGAGTGTTAGTTGCTCATGCAGAAATATGTCATTTGTAGGTTGTAGTGTGGGCGATACCATTCATAATAATAGCGATGTTTATTTGTTGTTATAGTAATAGTTAAGGTTCTTGGTGTGAAAGGAACTCTTGTGTGAGGTCTAGTAGTTTACCTGTTAAAACCATCCGTCAGTCTGTCAATCACTGTTCACCTTTAATTTAAGGATTATTGGTAGTCTAAGCCTGGGATTATCTATTAGCGTAATTAACTACATGAGTTGCTGTCAATAGCCAAAGGTGTGTGTGTGTGTGTGTGTGCGTGTATGTGTGTATGTGTGTGTGTGTGTGTGTGTGTGTGTGTGCGTGTATGTGTGTGTGTGTGTGTGTGTGTGTGTGTGTGTGTGTGTGTGTGTGTGTGTGTCTTTTATCCATTGAACTGAGATTCTATACTGAACTTTTGCTGCAGACGGTGTGTGTGTGTGTGTGTGTGTGTGTGTGTGTGTGTGTGTGTGTGTGTGTGTGTGTGTGATGAAATGATAATTTTCACAAGATCACAAAATACAAAATAATGATTTACTATTAAGCTGCTGCTGAAATGGACAGTGGTAGATATCGTCAGCGTGTTAAAAAGGTAGTTCCAAACCCTGATGTGTGTGTGTGCGTGTATGTGTGTGTGTGTGTGTGTGTGTGTGTGTGTGTGTGTGTGTGTGTGTGTGTGTGTGTGTGTGTGTGTGTGAGGAAACAATGTAGCGAGCCCTAGACAGATGTACTGGCATGTTGGTCTCTCTTGGAGAGATGGAGATGATATTGTCTATGTATCTATTCTATCAAGCTCATTTTACTACAAATGTCTTTCCTTTGTAGATACGCCCACAGAGCCAAAAAAGCCAGCCTCCGGAGGTAATGCACCCACATACATACACACGCACACACACACACACACACACACACACACACACACACACACACACAATGTGGACAATGCCATATAATTAGAGCGATGTTTATTTGTTGTTATAGTAATAGTTATGGTCCTTGGTGTGAACGGCCCTCTTGTGTGAGATTTAGGTTTACCTGTTAAAACCGTCCTTCTGTCTGTAAGTCTATCACTGTTCACCTTTAAATTAAGGATTATTGGTAGTCTAAGCCTGGGATTATCTATTAGCGTAATTAACTACATGAGTTGCTGTCAATAGCCAAAGGTGTATGTGTGTGTGCGTGTGTGTTTGTGTGTGTGTGTGTGTGTGTGTGTGTGTGTGTGTGTGTGTGTGTGTGTGTGTGTGTGTGTGTCTGTTATCCATTGAACTGAGATTCTATGCTGAACTTCTACTGCAGATGGTTTTGATCTGGCGGACGCACTGGGTCCAGGTAAAGACAGCTGAGATTTGTAGGATAGTGTACTCTGGTACCACAATGCTGTGTCTGTCTTTGTGGATCTTTGATTGGTCCACGTGGTCCTTTGATCTTGATGATTGCCGTCTCTGATTGATCGGTCCATGGCCTTTTGATCTGCATTTGCCTATTTGGGGTTTCTGATTTGTTGATCTGGGTGATCGGTGTCTCTGATGAACTAACTTTATTCCAATGGAAAACAAATAAGATATGTGCGTGTGTGTGTGTGTGTGAGTGCGTGCGTGTGTTTTTTTTCACAAAATCACAAAATACAAAATAATGATTTACTATTAAGCTGCTGCTGAAATGGACAGTGGTAGATATTGTCAGCATGTTAAAAAGGTAGTTCCAACCCTGATGTGTGTGTGTGTGTGTGTGTGTGTGTGTGTGTGTGTGTGTGTGTGTGTGTGTGTGTGTGTGTGTGTGTGTGTGTGTGTGTGTGTATGTACAGTATGTCTGGGTGAGGTAACAATGTAGAAAGCCCTATACTGGGATGTTGGTGTCTCTTAATGGAGAGGATATTGTCTTTGTATCTATTCTATCAAGCTCATTTTACTGCAATTGTCTTTCCTTTGTAGATACGCCCACAGAGCCAAAAAAGCCAGCCTCTGGAGGTAATGAATGCACGCACACAAACACACACACACACACACACACACACACACACACACACACACACACACACACACACAGTGGTTAAAGTGGGATTTGGCAGGAGGGGGGACTGTAAAAGTTTGTCTTGACACAACAAAGAAAATTATTCTTTGTTAATTTATTATTAACAATATTTATTTAATTACATATTTATTTATATGATTATTTATCATAATTTATGTATCATTTCTCAGCTCTAGTGGACAAACAAATCTGTACTTATCTCAGTTTCAGCACCAAAAGTGTTTTGTCTAAAAATGCTCAAATGACAGCTTTAGCATCCCAAAGCCTTGACTGAAATCTCCACTTGTTTTCAATTCTCCACTTCAGCACCTAAAGGTCTTCGTAAATCATAGCTGTATTTGTGTTTCTGTCCCTTCCAGGTGACCTGGATCTCAATGACGCTTTCGGAGGCCCAGGTAAGCAGTATATGATGAGTTCCATGAAGCTTAGGACCATGGTAGCCATGCTATTTTGTTTTGGCTAGGTGTTCTCACATTCTAGAATTTTGAGGAGGAACGCTATATTGGGGGTAGAGGGCCGGGTAGAGCCCTCCGATCTTCCCTCAAGCTAGATGAGCGATGACCAACACCCGGGAATATTTAAGCCATTTACCGTAATATCAAATTCCAGTGTTGAAGTTGTCAAAGCTCTTTATTTATCATGTATACGAGTCAAACTTTTGTTGAAAATGAAAATTATGACAGAAGTTCATTCTTCAGAAGTTCGAAGAAGCTCCTTCTTCATCACCATCACCATCATCACCATAATGAGCTTGCATTTGTGTTGTGCACACACTTTTAGGTGGATTTGATTTGTCAGATGCTCTGGGTCCAGGTAAAACTCTATAAATGTGTGAGGTAGTCTTGGGTACCAGGGTTCAAAATCACTGACACCGTCATTCTGTACTCGAATCAAACCACTTCAAATCTCTCTTTCTCTCTCTCTCTTTTTTTTCTCACTCTCGCTCCACATTCACAAAATCTAAACCTCTTGGGTAATTTATTTCTCCGGGCTAAAAGAACTCTTGGCCTTTTAAATCAAATGTGTCACTTTTGTTATCGGGATTGCCCTCAACTAATTTTTAATATGACCTTGTGTACTCATGTGTGTTCGTAATGTGTGCGTACGTTTGTGGGTGGGTGGTTCGGTGCTGGTGTGTTTGTGTATATGTGTATTTGTACTCCTGTGTGTGTGTGTGTGTGTGTGTGTGTGTGTGTGTGTGTGTGTGTGTGTGTGTGTGTGTGTGTGTGTGTGTGTGTGTGTGTGTGTGTCCACCCTGTTTACCTCCGCCAAGGAGGATATGTTTTCGCCGGTGTCTGTCTATGTGTCTGTCTGTGTACAAAAAAGCTCTTAATTCACTGAACAGATTTGGATGAAATTCTCGGACGTGTGTATTGGGACAAATAACACCTGATTCAATTTCGGTGGTGATCGATGATCCAGAATGCTGTTTGGAATTGATATTGTGTCTGTGATCACATTGCCTTGGTGGAGGTCTGCGCTGTCCGAGTGCTTTTCTAGTTTAAACCTATGTGATCTTCTTTAGACCCAGAGCCTGAGAAGCCAGCTGTAATCCCCCCCAAGGACGGAGGAACGGGAGGAAAAGGTGAGATAACATTCTGACATTACAGTACATGCTGGATGTGTGGGTGGGTGGGTTGCCAACTGTTCCAAATTGGGGCGGGACTTCCTGTTTTTTTGTGTAATTTTGATTGGTCTTATCAAGGACATATCCTGCCCTGCATTCCAATGTTGTGGTGCAAATCAAGCACTATTACCACAAAGATTAATTAAGCAGATTAATTTTCAGGTTATAACATTGCCTGCCTCTCTCTCTCTCTCTCTCTCTCTCTCTCTCTCTCTCTCTCTCTCTCTCTCGCTCTTGCTCTGTCTCTGTGTGATGAATTATATGGCCAGAGAAAAATGTAATTAAAAGAGAAAAATGAGACAAAATTATAAGAATTCTTTATTATTTTGCATTAAGTTACCTCAATTAATTGGTTAATTAAGTTTTATATCCATTAATTGGTTAATTAATTTTTAGAAGCTCTATTACAGAAATAAATTTGTAGTGGCCTGGATTTGAAACCCTTGCCTATAGATGATTTGGTAACTACTTTAGGGCGCTGGGGTGCGTGTACAGGACCTGTACCACCAGTACTTGTCTGCACCCGGAACAAAGTGTCCCTCATTTGGATGTGAGAAAGTTGGCAACCCTAAGGGTGTTTGCAAGTGTGTGTGTGTGTGTGTGAGAGAGAGAGAGAGTGAGAGAGAGAGAATGTGTGTGTGATTGATAAGAGAGAAAATGTATGTGTGTGTGGGAGAGAGAAAGAGAGAGAGAGAGAGTGAGATTAGAATGAGTGTGTGTGTGTGTGTGTGTGTGTGTGTGTGTGTGTGTGTGTGTGTGTGTGTGTCTTAGGATTTGATTGTCATAACCTCCACATTGTTTTTTTTCCCTTTAAGGCGGCAACTTTGGCGATGATGACCTGTTTGAAATCGGAGGTGGCGGTAGTGACTACAAACCTGACAAAGGCAAAGGAGGCAAAGGTGAGTTCATCTCTCTCTCTCTCTCTCTCTCTCTCTCTCTCTCTCTCTCTCTCTCTCTCTCTCTCTCTCTCTGTCTCAGGTGCCTAAGTATCATGGCATCTAAAACACACACCACCTGATGCACTCTGTGTGTGTGTGTGTGTGTGTGTGTGTGTGTGTGTGTGTGTGTGTGTGTGTGTGTGTGTGTAAGAGTTTTGGCACTGCAGTACTGTCTGTAGCTGTAGCCTGGAGGGCACAAGTCTTTGACTACATGCAAAAAGGTGGGAGCCTCATGAAAGGGAAATGCTTACAGTACTTCCTGGTGGGTGGGTGGGTGGATGGGCACTTTGATTTCTTTAAAACTATTGGGGCTGCATTTTATCGGTTGTTAACATATAGCCATGATGTATGTTATATGCTCTGACTGAAGACTTGCGCTTGGACAGTCTGTCAGAATCAGGTATCTTCCCAGAGTATCTAAACACAGTAGCAAAAGAGCTGTTGTAGCCTTTTGGAGATACATATATACAGTATATGTACATATGTACATAATATGTATTATATATTATTATATATATTATAGATATTATTATATATATATTATATACTGTATATGTAAGACAGCAACAACAGCAACAACACATTCGATTTCTATAGCGGTGTCACCAGACACCAGAGTCTGACACGCCATCCAACCATCTAATGTTCACACGGCTGAGCTCCACCCTTAAACGCATCATAGGCAGACCGCTTTTAAAACACAAAGAAAGATTACTCTGCCGTAGTTTCTGAAAATGCTACAACTGCAACAGAAGACCAAAATGAAGACCCTCAATTGCAGAGTCATATCATATTTGTCCCCCTCAGCTGATCAGAAGCAGCTTTGTGAGTGACTGTTGTTGTCGTGACGGCGGTCGGCATGGAAGCGATTATTCTCCTCCACAACAGTGCAGGAGAGTCGGCCGTCTAACGAAGCCCATATGGCCAAATGAACTCCAGTAACCCCTGAAGACCAACCAATCAAAGTAGACGCTCTCTCTCCCTCTGGGCGTAGCCACGCCCGATGTACTAGCCTTTCTAACGACCAGATTCAACATGTAGGGAGGAACTACGTCAGGGTCACTCAGCTTGACTTTACCTCAGTCTCCTCAATAATAACCAGTTAAAGGAAAACTTTAGAAGTCAAAATATTCATTACAGACATAAACAAAATGAAATCGGTCCTGTGTTGAATGAGAACGCTAAAGCATCCCACTACACCTTGAAGAAAAAGGCTACTCAGGGTGCTGAAAAACGTTAAAGTAAACTGCTTATTCTACTGCTGGCTAGACAGGAAATGTGTTTTTTTTTTTTTTTTAAAGTGGCAAACATGGAGAATATTCAGACCTACAGACCTACAAACATCTCTGTGTTTACCTGTGTAAATATAAAGCAACATTATAAAACAAGTGTTTGCTCAGTCGGTGCCTTTACATTCATTTCCTTCCTGGTCTCCGATCAATCATCCTATTTAGTCTTGACTAATCAATAACCGCATGATAGACCATTGTAATATTCTGATGAGTGATGGCAGGAGCTGAATTGATTATTTAGCACTTAACAGAAAGGATAACTCTGTCCCTTTCTATATTTAATGTGTTGATACAGTAAAGCGATCCAGTTTTTATAAGAGCATTTAGTGAGGGTGGAAATGTTGCAGAGAAAAGCAGTTAGGCTAGTTTGTTGTTGCGTGACAGGCTGAAAGCTCTCTCCAGTCAGTAAAGAGGTACTTTCTCACAGCTTCCGCATGAATGAGACACTCAGCCCTAGCTTTGTAGTTAGAGGTTTGCATCTGGGTGACTGTGTGTGTGTGTGTGTGGGGATGGGATCTTTCCGAGTGAGTCACTAAAGGGTTAAGTATGCCCTGGCATACTTCACTGGTCTCGTGCCACTCCACATCTGGGTATCATCTGAGTGTGTGTGTGTGTGTATATGTGTGTGTGTGTGTATATGTGTGTGTGTGTGTGTGTGTGTGTGTATGTGTGTGCGTGTGTGTGTGTGTGTCCGCTGGAGGCTGCAGTGTAAGTGCTGTGTGTAACCTCTAGGTGGCATAAGGGAGTGTTGGTGACTGTGTGTGTGTGTGCGTGTGTGTATAAGCACATATTTATGTGTGTATAAGCATGTACAGTATATGAATGTGGTATATGGTCCGTCTGTGTCTGTATGTGCATGTGAGTCATTGTGTGCAAGCTAGGGGGCTGCGGTGCCAGTGCTGTGTCTGACCTCTAGGGGGCGTATGGGATTGTTGGTGACCGTGTGCAAGTGTGTGTGTGTGAGTGAGTGAATGAGTGTGTGTATGTGTGTGTGTGTGTGTGTGTGTGTGTGTGTGTGTGTGTGTGTGAGAGAGAGAGAGAGACTCTTCTGCTGACTTCTGCTATCCCTCTGCTTTTTCTTTGTTGCTTCTGCAGGCAAAGCAGCAGACCCCGCCTCTGACCCAAACCGTGATGGTATTTACCGCCTTCCTGTCTTTCTCTCTCACACCCACACACACACACCCACCCACACACACACACACACACTCACACACAAACCTATTAACATAAGCATAAACAAGTCAAAACAACAACACATTTATTTTTGCACGCACAACAAAATACAGAATATTATTCAACTGACGCCAAACCGGCATTGAGTTTTTGTATGTCTTTGTTTTCCCATTAAATACATAATGACTCATCTGAACACTCTTTTTCTCTCCTCTCTCTCTTCTCTTCTCTTTTTAGGAACAGCTGGAGACCAACCTGCAGGTACATATTTAAGAACTTTTTTTTCATCCTAAACACACACACTCACTCACACACACACACACACACACACACACACACACACACACACACACACACACACACACTTAAGCCTGGTTTGTGTTGTGGACCTCATGGTGTGAGGGGACCATACTCTTTGTGGGTGGCTTTGTGAGGTATATAATTTAGGCCAAAGGCATTCACCATTGTATGAATGCTGGCTAAAGTGAATAGGTGAGTTAATATCCGTTGTTAAGTCTTGCGCATACATTGTAATGACTGCACAGATGTTTCCTTTGGAGGAAATTGGAGACTCAGGCAACATCTGTGCACTACTACTACTACCTTACTAATATCCTCTGGTAAATGGTGTAAAAGAATCTGTAAAAGAATTCATAGAGAGCTACCTGTGTGTGTGTGTGTGTGTGTGTGTGTGTGTGTGTGTGTGTGTGTGTGTCTGTGTGTGTGTGTGTGCTTTTCCTGTCAAATCGATGCTTTGTTCTCATTTTACTGACTTAATGTTTCCTGTGGTGGTTAGTGAGCAACATATGTGTGTGTGTGTGTGTGTGTGTGTGTGTGTGTGTGTGTGTGTGTGTGTGTGTGCACGTCTGTGTCTGTGTGCGTGTGCCAAAGTGTGTGTGGGAGTGTGTGCAGTGTGTTATGTTTCTTTGACTTTTTGTGTGTGTGTTAGAATGTGTGTGTGTACATGTGTTCCCAGTGTATTTTCCCTTTGACTTTAAGGGCTCTGTGGGGACACAGCGGACATGATGAAAAACAAACAGGCACACACACACACACACACACACACACACACACAGACAAGCATTGACGCACATGGATTTGCCAAAAGAAGTCCCGGTTCTTCCGTTAAACACCAAGGTCATACTTCTCTGACTTGTTCTGAAGACACACACAAGTCCAACTGTGTGTCTGGAAATAAATGAAACAACCACATACAAAGACACATGCAGCAGAAGACTCGTGACAACTCTTTTAGAATAAATAAAAAATTATATTTTGAATATATTTTTAGGATAAGTTCCTTGAAATGACACATCTCATTTTTGAGTAGGTCCAATTGTCTTGAATAGCTCTTTTGGCTTAATGCAGTCACCTCTTTTGTCATTCCAATATAATAATATATAAACTATATATATATTTTCCAACCCTTCATGCACATGAATCATAGCAGACTTTTAGTTTCCAGCTTGTGTCCTGTTTTTAGAATGTACATAAATAGCAACGTCATCAACATACACATCGCTGGATTAATTTCCACAGACTTATTTTTGCAAACGGCTTCCTTATCCTACGTATTTGTTCCTGCTTGTTAATCAACTATCAAGATTTAATTTCAAGATGCAGGTGACCAGAAAGCTGTCTCTATGTGCAGTCGATATAAACCGTTTTTTTTATAAACTACCCGTACACTTTCAAAGTTCTCGTTCTTGTCCTCGCTTTAAATGTCAGGATCCTTGTAAATCTACCAATGAAGTGTGGAGCTACTTTGAGCCTTGTTAATGGTGTAAAAGAATTGATTTCTTTGCATGGGTAATGCTATGTTCAAGGAGCTTAAATTAAATCCTGTTGGTAGCATCGGCTAAAAGTGCTGGATTTTTAAATGCTGGGGGCGTCAAAAGGTAGTACTAATCATGTTTTAAAACATCCCAGGTCCATGGAGTTTTTCCTTGACCTTGTTGCTTTTGGGTGCCCCGTCCCAATCACCCCACCAGTATAAAGTGTACATCTGCACTTTATTTCGCATATTCCTACCTCAACATCCCCCATTGCTGTGCAAATAGGCTGACACCAGGCATAATTTCACTACATTCCTTACACTCAATGATATTTTTTGCCCTCAGTGACACCATCTAGGCAGCACTGCCAACAAGGCCCTACCTTAACACTAACACTAAACCTAACCCCCTTCACCCTAATCCTAGATTTCGAGTGCAGTGCTTTGAAGGCACTGTTGAGGGCAAAAAAGACTAAGACTTTCTTACACCCAGTAACTATATACATTTGACAAATAAACTTCTTTGTACCCTTGTATCCTTTACATTGAAAGAATGGTTTGTATTGTAGGGAATGGAAGTTGTTTTATGGTAGCTATATGGATTATTTGGTGATTGACCAGGTCAGTGTACTGTAGGTCCACTGGATAATTACTATAGGGTTTTGATGGGACAGTTGAGTGATTGGTTGGCTCTCTGTGGGTATCTATATAGCAGTTGTGCGATTGGTTGCCTCTCTGTGGATTTCTATATAGCAGTTGTGTGATTGGTTGGCTCTCTTTGGGCTTCTATATAGCAGTTATGCAATTGGTTGGCTCTCTGTGAGTTTCTATTTAGCAGTTGTGTGATTGGTTGGCTCTCTGTGGGTTTCTATTTAGCAGTTGTGTGATTGGTATTAGTGCAATTGATATTCTTGAGTGTGTTTCCCAAACACTGATGGATGTTAGCATTGAATCAGCACCCAAATCTGACAGTTCCTCCAAAATCAACAGCCAAGATAGTACAATGGAAGTTTGAACTGGCAAGTTTCCAGATGTTACGGAAGCATTCTTGAAAGCATCTAAAAAATGTGGTTTATTAAGTTTAATTAGAAGGCTGATGCATGGAGAACCTTTGTGTTTGGTGGACTGAACGAGTGTGATTTGTGGACTTATAGTTAGGGAACCAGTGTGGTTGGTGGGCTGATACAGTGTGATTGGTGGACTTATGGTTAGGGAACTACTTCGATTGGTGGACTGGGGAATCGTGTGATTGGTGGACGCATATAGTGTGACTAGTGGAATTATAGTTTGGGAAGCAGTGTGATTTGTGAACTTATAGCTAGGGAACAACTTTGATTGGTGGACTGATACATGGGGAAACAGTGTGATTGCTGTACTTTGTGTGATTGGTGAACTTATGCATGAGGAACCAGTGTGGTTGGTGGAGTGATACATGGGGATCCAGTGTGATTGCTGTACTTAGTGCTACTGGTGGACTGATATATGGGGAACTGTGATTGTTGAACTTATGCATGGGGAACCAGCGCTATTGGTGGACTACTAATACGTGGGGATCCAGGGTAATTGACAGTTTGGGTGCTAATGATTGGGTTGCTACGCATTTTGTTGCTGCATCGCATTATCTAAGGTGTAAATGCCGTTGTGTAACTTGGGGTCTGGGTGGAAGTGTATCTGTGGTGGGGCTCGTTATAAGGCTATTGGTGGTCTCTCTCTAAGGGTCATGTGTGATTGGTGGGTTCTTTCCAAAGCTCTTGTGTGATAGGTGGTTTCTTTCTAAAGCTCTTGTGTGATTAGTGGTTTGATTGTCATGCTTTCTATAAGCTGTTGTGTGGATAAGCCTATGGTGTATGGCCTATCGTCTTTCAAAGGATCTTGTGTGATTGGTGGTTTGTTTCTAAGGCTTTTGTGTGATTTGTGGGCTTTTGATGGGCTTTTAAATTGGTGGGCTTTTTAATAAAGCTGTTTTTTGATTGGTGGGCTCTCTCCACCCCATAAGGTTGCTCTGTGAATTTGGTGGCCGATGGCTGCAAGTAAGTCAGGTGTCAGCAAGTGTGTGTGACCGCAGGGCATGCGTGTGTATCGTGTCGTTGCAGATGGCCTGCTAGCGATGCCCTGGGCTAAGATGCTGCAGCAGATGTTGGGGGATACAGAGCTACCTGAGGGCCTCCACGTGTGGATAGCCAACTTCAAGGCCATGGTCGAGCCCATCCTGCAGAGAACGCTGGAGCTCATCGATGTTGCCATGGGCAAGCAGGAGGAGACGCCACGCCAAGATTAGTCTCTTTGGCAGAATCACAATGTCCCCACCTTAAACATGAAATCTTGTAACCCTCACAGACTTAATTGGTATAAATCTGCCTTTTGATTGGCTGATCCATGCCAATTACTGTAAGTGTTTAAGGGTTCAGGGCTTACTGTTTAAGGGTGACATTGGGATTAAGTCTCGGAACAGGCAGTTAGATGGAAATGAGGCAAAGAGCTAGTTGTTAGTGGTAGTAGCTGTGTGTGTATTTGTGTGTGTGTGTGTGTGTGTGTGTGTGTGTGTGTCTGTTTTTTTAATAGTTTTTTTTATAGTTTGCAAATGTGTTGCCGGTATAGCTTGTTTTGTATAGCTAGTTTTTTTTTGCAAATGAGAGTGATGGTGGGGGGTGTGTGTAGGGTGGGGATGAGGGTTGTGTGTGTTTTATGTGTTGTAAGTGAGTTGTAGGTACTTTTTTGTATAGCTAGATGGGAGTATTTTGCATACATGAGGGTGGGAAAGCTGTAGGTCACAAGTGTGTGTGTGTGTGTGTGTGTGTGTGTGTGTGTGTGTGTGTGTGTGTGATTCTTTTCAACAATTCTTACCTCTACTCCTTGATGAAGGACTCTCTGCTCCATCTGTAATCTTGTTACTGGTCATGTTGCTTGACCTTCTTCATGGGCATCTTTATGTGATGTCTGTCTCTCTGGAGCAGACACTGAGCCACTGCCTCCTCCTCCTCTTCCTCTCCCTACCCTGTGGTTATCATTACTTACTTATCCTCTCCCCTCTTATGGTGCCATGCAATCTTGCCTCTGGCAACCTTTGGGATACTTGCTTAAACTGGTCAGTGAAGGTCATAAGGAGATAATAGAAGGTCAGGGGAGGTCAGTGAAGGTCACCAAGGCCAGTGGTGATTGGATGCTTGCTCTGATGACCTTGTTCACAGGGCTGTGTGTGTGTGTGTGTGTGTGTGGGGGGGGGGGGGTTCTGACCTGTTCACAAGGTAACAGCAGTTGTAGAGTGCAAGTGTGTGTGTGTGTGTGTGTGTGTGTGTGTGTGTGTGTGTGAGTGAGTGAAGTGCATGATGGTTTGTGTTTTGTTGATTATTTGAGGATCATTCCAAGGTTGTGTGTGTGTATACCTGAAATCAGAGCTTACACAGTTATTGAGTCTAACTCAGCTTTTTCCAGACGGCACAGATTCACTGCACCGCAGATATAACCCTTGAGATCTACCGATAAAAATGCATTCAGCATATTTCTCAATATTGTCAGAGTTCAGGATGGAACACACCCCGTAATTTAGCTTGTGTGAAACGTGACACCCACATTGTGTAACACTTTCTTAAATTACGAGTTGTGATGTCAGCTTAAAAATATGTAACAAGCGAAGAGAACTGTCGGAAAAGGCAATTATGGTGTAAGAGTGAGATCTGTCTGAGCATGAGAAGCATACAGTATTGGGTAAATGTGAGGGTGAGAGTGAGACATGAGAGTGAGATACGGCAAAATTTTGTTTCACTTTCCTTGACAGCAGCATGCATACATATTATACAGTATAGGATTAGGGTGAGTGTTAGATATGGCAATGTTTTGTTTCACTTTCTTTAAAAGCAGTATGCACACATGGAGTTACACATATACAGTTCAGGATGAGGGTGAGAGTGAGATATGGCAATGTTTTGTTTCACTTTCCCTGACAGCAGTATGCATACATAGATAAATGTATAAATATATACAGTATAGCATGGGGAGAATGAGATATGAGAGTGAGATATAGCAACTTTTTATTTCACTTTTCCTCAACAGCAGTCTGTCATTCACCAACATCTTCTTAAGAATCTTAAATTTGCTCTTAAGGTTCCAAACCTATATTGGTGAATGCAAATCTTCTAATAAACTGCGTAGGCCCTAAGTGGGATTTAAGAACAAATTTCTTCGTAAGAATGGTTGGTGAATGAGGCCCAATGATCTTAGTGTGAGCTGCATGGCGTGAGATCTCAGTCATAGTGTGAGATACATGGTGTGTGGAAGTGAGACTTGGTTCATTGCGTGAGATAGCCTATATGGCATGAGATCTGTCTCAAAGTGTGAGATTAACTGCATAGGGTGTGATGTTTGAGTCATAGGCCTAGAGAGAGACATATTGGGTGAGGTTGTGAGATCTGACTGGTTGACTGTTCATCAAAGTCAAGGAATGGCAGTTACGCAACAGCTTATTACACTGTTGAATGCAGCAACTGTTCCAAAGTCAGGATTCCTCTAACATTCTACCAAGTGTATACTTGTGTATACTCGTGCTATAGAGTGTATCCTAAATTTATCCTAGATGCTCAAGAAATACCCACAATCCTTTGCATAACGAGGCCTACACAAAATGGCAGATTTTAAAAGGGCAGACACACACTGCCGCAGAACACGTTCATCTCAAACACAACAAAGGTTCTTTTTAGCCTTGTGTCTCTGTAGCAACTGACTTACAAAGAAAAATTCCTTGATCAAGGAAGCAACGATTGACATTGAGAAAGATTGATATGCTGCATATCACCTGAGGGACTCGACGTGAACAGTTACTCCAGTACTGTGAGATTGGATTTGAATAAATGCCCCAGGTCTTTGAGAGTGTTGTGGAATAATTACGCCAGGTCTGTGAGAGTGGGGTTGAATAATTACGCCAGGTCTGTGAGAGTGGGGTTGAATAATTACCCCTAGGCCCCTGAGGGGTCATTTCAGACCCATTCAACACATCATGTTGCTACACGTCAGCCTTGGGCCGCTCTCATCGCCGTGGTTACTGCCTCAGAGAGAGAACAGAGAGGCAAAGTCAGCACACATTCCTGGCATTGCAGGCGTGGAGGACAGGGAAACACACACACACACACACACACACACACACACACACACACACACACACACACACATACATTGGAATTGCAAGCTTGTACTGTAGAACAGGGTACACCGACCGGTTTCTATACACGTACGGGTACAAGCATGCTCACATGTACCCAGGGTGCGATTTATGAAAAAATCAGAGGGGGGGATGATTCTGAAACGGCATTGTTGGTGACGTCATTACTAGACACTAAAATGACCCCCGCCCCCCGCCAAAAAGAAAAAAAAAATCTGCTATTAGTAGCCTATCTGGGTTACAGCGCAGTGTCTGATGCCTTCTGAAGTCTACTGCAGTTCCTGTGACTGCTGCGTGTCGAGCGCAACATTTTTCACAAAACTTAGAAACTCTCTCGTTCAGACTTAACTCTCCTGCTGCTTACTGTGTGTTAAATAGTTAAAGAAAGTGCTGCAGATTACATTGTTTAATGTTGCCGACAATAGCCAAATTACTTTGATATCTCAGAGATGTGTTGACCCAAGTCATTCGTTGGATCTGACGGTATGCGCGGTATAGGGCGCTGGAGACGGTAACCTAAACAATTTGGTTTTTGCAAATGTGAGGAAAGCCAGGGCATTGAGCATAAAAATAGCCAATGCAAATAGGGCCAGCTAGGCATTCCTTGGGTATTGTTGGAGCATTTTGCCTAGATTATGCCATTTCTTGGTCATTTTCCACTACTGGCTGAATGACCTAAAAAAAAATTGTCATCCCCCGCGATTCAGAAGGATATTTTGCCTGATACGTTGACAATACACGCATTTAATATCAAACTTAAATTATGCCTGACAAACAGTTCGTTTTCCTTTGCACAAAGTTGTTCAAGCATTGTGATAACATCACAAAGTTTCCTTTCGTTTTCCAAGCTTTAGTCTTTCCAGTGAGAAAAAAAACACCTGCGCATAGGCTGAAGTTCGCGGCAAAGTTCGCCAGTTGTCACGCACGCAATTCAGGACACAGGACGCATTTTTTACATTTTATAATTCGCTTGTTTATGCGCGCTAGATGTTCTTTAGTCACATCACATGGCTTGTGATGTCATGTACTGTCATGAGATATCAAGGGGGGATAAATGTTATCCCCACCGGAGATAAAATTATTCAAGCAGAGGGAGGGATACCAAAACCAGAAGTGGGGATTTCTGAGCCATCTCCCCCTACAAATCGCACCCTGCATGTACCCACACACACACACACACACACACAGCTAAAAACACAAGACACACATAACCACACATGCACACGCACACACTCACACACACACACACACACACACACACACACACACACACACACACACACACTCACACACACACAGCTAAAAACACAAGACACACAACCACACATGCACACACACACACACACACACACACGGTCTAGCTGCAGGTGTGTTTAGCATCTCTATCTGTATTGTTGTGCTCTGTGTGCTCGCTGTTCTCTGTACAGAGAGAGGTTCTCAGAGAGGTTCTCCACTTCTGCATGTGCTTGTAGGACACACTGCTTTATGTTGGCTTGTGTGTGTGTGTGTGTGTGTGTGTGTGTGTGTGTGTGTGGTAGGCATGTGTGTTTCGGTGGAAGTAGGATAAGTGTACATCTTCATAGTTATGGAACCTTAACCACTGCATATTTTAAGCGTGTGTGTGTGTGTGTGTGTGTGTGTGTGTGTGTGTGTGTGTGTGTAAATGTATGTGACTGTGTCTGTGTGTCTGTGTTTCCTGCATGTGTGTGTTTCAATGGAAGTGAGCTAGGTGTATATCATCATAATTTTAGAACCTTCAACACTTTTAATGTGTGTGTGTGTGTGTGTGTGTGTGTGTGTGTGTGTGTGTGTCTGTGATAGGGCTTACAGTAGGTCAGCAGCATGTGCATTGTTTGTTTACACACTGCCTCATCTGTTTACAATAAAATCTGCATTGTTTGTTTGTTTGTGTGTTGTTTACGCTATGCTGAATAAAAGACACACTCCAGGTGTGAACCTTGTGACTCCTGTGTTGAGTTGATTTGTGAGTCGCGCTGTCACGGCAACAGCTGTCACAGAGCTCCGAGCTATCAGAACAGGCACTCTGGGAATGTCACACTCCTGTTCTGTACAGTGTGTGTGTGTGTTTGTGTGTGTGTATCTGTGTGTGTGTTCATGAGTGAGTCTATAAACAGTGGTGTGTGTGTGTGTGTATTTCTGTGTGTGTGTTCATGAGTGAGTCTATGAACAGTGGTGTGTGTGTGTGTGTGTGTGTGTGTGTGTGTGTGTGTGTGTGTGTGTGTGTGTGTGTGTGTGCATGCACCCATGTGTGAGCATGTTTCTGTGCAAATGGGTAAATGTGCATGTTTCTCGTGTGTGTACAGTATGTGTGTCTGTCTGTGTATACCTTTGAATGTGTTTGTGTGTGAGAGGGAATTTGTTTATCCTTTTTTCCCTCTAACTCCGATCTTTCCTGCATCTCTCTGTGTGCAATTTGCCACATTCAGCCATGGGCATTTTTTTAACTCTAAGTCATGATGACACAAATGAGGGTTATCCAGTTAGTCTAAGGCTATGCCCTTCTCTCTTGACATACACACACTTGCACACACACACACACACACACACACACACACACACACACACACACACACACACACACACACACACGCACACACACACAACATAAACACACACACACACCATCAAACAAACAGACATAAGCACACACACATGCACACACAATCACACCCCCCCCCCCCCCACACACACACACACACATTCACACACAAACAGACATAAACTCTCACACACACATGCACACACAAACAGACATAAACACTCACACACACACACACACAAACACATATTTTTCCTCAGAGTGAACCCATCAAAACTACTTACAGCAGCCGATCCTGCTGTCACACCCATCCCTTAGAAAAGTGCATTAATCTGTTTGTGTGCACACACACACACTTTTTCAAAGCAGACTTATTGTTTCTCTCTCTCTCTCTCTCTCTCTCTCTCTCTCTCTCTCTCTCTGTGTGTGTGTGTGTGTGTGTGTGTGTGTGTGTGTGTGTGTGTGTGTGTGTGTGTGTGTGTGTGTGTGTGTGTGAAAATACATGCTTACTGTAAATCCAGATTTAAGTGCATTACTGGTTCTGTATGTTCTCACACCCACCTCCAACATACCATACATCTGTGTGTGTGTGTGTGTGTGTGTGTGCATGTCTGGCTGGCTGGCTTTCATGTGTAACTCTATATTCAAGTGTATTCATAGCTCTATGCTCTCACAGCTAACTGAGTGTGTGTGTGTGTGTGCGTGTCTGTCTGAGAGAGAGAGAGAGAGAGAGAGAGAGAGAGAGAGAGTGTGAGTGGGTGGATGTGTGTTAGTTTGTAGCTGATGGCTTCATTTCCCCCTGAGTATTATCTTCCTGTAAGAATAGGCTTGCTTGACTGACTTGGGACTGACATCTGGTACTGACATCTTGGGACTGACATCTGGTCTACATACATGACATAGATACTCTAGATCATTCTTCATTCATTTCTGAAAGAAATTCAAACTTACATTCTTTAACAATGCCTAGCTACTGTATGCAAACAAATATATTGATAAGGTGCATATAGATAGATAGAAAGACAGACTGTCAGACAGACTATCAGACAGACAGACAGACAGATAGATAGATAGATAGATAGATAGATAGATAGATAGATAGATAGATAGATAGATAGATAGATAGATAGATAGATAGATAGATACTGAGTGTTTGCCGAAACACTGCCAGGCCTAGCCCACATCTGGAGTCTTGACTCAGACTTGTGTGTGAGTTGCTGTTTGCTCTTCCTGTCTGTGGAGAAGTGGGTGGGGACTGTACTTGTAGTTTGACAGGCACTTATACACACAGGAATTCCTCTGCTGATTGGGAATTCCTCTCCTGTGTGATGTTCAGTAATGGACTTCACTGCCCCCTAGTGTTCAAGTCGGCAAACAACAGCCATATAAGATTAGCAGGATCCATTATACTCATAAGACCTGTATTGCTCAGTTTTCCCCAATGTCAAATCTGTCACTCTTGACCAACTGCTGCCCGACCAGCTACAAGTATCCAATCAGATGACAGAACTGTCACATGTGCCCAACTGCATAGGTCTATTAAGTTCAATTCAATTTTATTCAATTCAGTTAGCACACAGAGCTGCCATATGAATCCAGAGTAGAGCTGCTGAATACATCCAATTAGGAAACAGGTCTACCAAATGCATCCAATCAGAGAGCAGAACTGCAACATGTCCAATTAGAGAACAGAGCTACAAAATGTATCCAATCTGAGAATAGAAATGCAGCTTGTATCCAGTTAGAAAACAGATCTACCAAATGTATCCCAGTCAGAGCATAGAACTGACAAATCCATTCTTTTAGATAGACTTTGGTGTCTTTCCCCCAGCTCTCAGCCTTCACAAAAGCCATGAACAATAAAAGCAAGTAGAGGCTTTTTAACTTCTTTTCTTGCACAATAACATTCAGATGTAATTTCCATGTAGGAAAAGTTCAAAGAAATAAAGTTCAAAGGAATAATAAAAAAAATGCCAGGAACATTGTCTGCCTCTGTTTGTCAAACCTGAACACACTTCAGGCTTTATTTTCAGCTTAATACTAATCCTGTTTTGTACTACATACATATCTGTGTGTGTGTGTGTGTGTGTGTGTGTGTGTGTGTGTGTGTGTGTGTGTGTGTGTGTGTGTGTGTGTGTGTGTGTGTGTGTGTGTGTGTGTGCATGTGTGTGTCTGTGTCTGTGTGTGTTGTTTACCTGCAGTGCTTGTTGTTGTTGTTTACCTGTGTTGTTTGTTTGTTTCCCAGAGGCTAACTCTGGGCCTATGGCCGGCATCATCAGTGCAGTGGGCGTGGCTATCCTTGGCGCCGCCTCCAGCTACTTCGCCTACCAGAAGAAGAAGCTCTGCTTCAAGATACAAGGAGGTCAGTGTCTGTCCATGTGTTTGTGTGTGTGTGTGTGTGTCTGTGTGTGTTAGAGAAAGTGTTTGTGTGTGTTTACCAGGAGGTCAGTGTGTGTGTCTGTGTTAGAGCAAGTGTGTGTGTGTGTGTGTGTGTGTTGTGTGTGTGTGTGTGTGTGTGTGTGTGTGTGTGTGTGTGTGCGTGCATGAATGATGGTGAAGGGTCAAACTGTTTGTAATTCCTTTCTGTCTTTCCAGGAACCGATCCCGAGAGTGGCAAACATCACCAGGGCACTGAATCTGAGCCCCAAGGTAGCAAATGCGCGCGCGCGCACACACACACACACACACACACACACACACACACACACACACACATACACATGCAAATTCACACATGTATTATTATTATTGCTGTTATTAATGTTGTTGAAATGAAAGTAATTTACATTAAATCTCTCTCTCTCTCTCTATCCCTTTCCCTCCTCCAGTTCTCAGTAACCTGCTGAGGTCATCCTAGTTCTGTTGGCCTGAGAAGGAGAATCAAGTTTGACCTTTGACCTTTGCAGAAAGGTCATGGGGTCAGGAGCTGTCAAACACATGTGTGTCATTTGCTTTTCATTTTACTGATTTCAATTGTTTCAAAATGTTGTTTTTTTCCTGTTCATTTTGTTGTTTTGTTGTAATCTAACTTTTGTTGTATTTTTTTGTGTTGTGGGTTGAATATATAATTAATTGTTGTTGTTGTTGTTGATTGGAGTTCCGTTGTTTACGCACGTACAATTTGTTCATCTGTAAGAAAGGATTTTTTGTCTGCCTTTTGTCTGCCTGAAATAGTTCTCAGTAGAATATTATCTACCAATGCAAGTAGAACCAGAACAAACATACATACAGTATATCACTTTTACTATTCCTACATCTCAACCTACAGAGCAGTTTCCTGAAAGGTCTCGGGATTGTATATAACTTTACAATTTCTTTAATTCTATCAACTATGACAATAATATTATGTACTTTAATGCAGCCGTTTTTGTTAATATAGTGGCAACATCTGAATCTTCATACCTTTACAATAGCTCTGAATGATACATATTAAGTTGAAGCGATCATCAGGAGTGCTTCTGCTGCTCCGTCTATGCTAGGCTATTCCGTCTATGTTATTTTTCTTCCTACTGACACCATGGCAACAGCGCTATGACTACAACTAACCTGAGTTGTGTTCTCTACAAAGGACAGCTGATATGGTGTTGTCTCTTCTCTAGAGTTGTGTCATATAGCATGGGATGGATAGTGGTCAAATCCTAATGCTCACCCTACTGCCCCTAGCCCTAATTCCTGAACCCTTAAAAACTTAAAGGAATAGCCCATCACATTGGGTTATTCACCTTCTTACCTGGAGGTATGTGGGTAAAAGCATTTTGGTGTTAGTGCTTGTGTTTTTCCCAGTCACCCAATTTTAGATTTAGCATAGCATAGATGCTTGAATGTAATGTTGCCAAAGAGTTGCTGTCTGGCTACTTTACATTCCAGCGCCTATGCTAAGCTAAAGCTAAACAAGAGATAAAACTGAGGCTGCCAGACTAGGAGAATGCATGCACTAAGACCAACATGCTTTTACCCATGCCACATATGTAACACCAGGTAAAGGGGTGAATATCCCAATTTCATAAAAGGGTGGAGCATTCCTTTAACCACGATATGATTCTCTTCCCATCACACTATGTTGCACTCACTTTTTCTTGCACATCATGAAGTCACCTTTTATGCCACCTTTTTATGGAAAAATTAAAGGACTACTGTCTGATTCAGGTCAGATGATTCTTTGAGGGTCCAGGGCTTAGGGTCAAGGGAAGTCAAGGGATTCAGCCACTGGGTCATGTAGTTTCTATGCAATATATATTCTTTATTAATGTGTGGCTTGCGAGATCAGATGATTTTCATTGTTGTTGTTTTTCCTGAGTGTGTGTGTGTGTGTGTGTGTGTGTGTGTGTGTGTGTGTGTGCTGTTTTCTGTATGTACATGCAATCTGTATTCTAGCCTATATATAAGCAAAGCCTGTTGTGTTGATTAACCCTGCAGCTAACCTGCAGCTGAAGGAGCATTTTGCACATGTCATGCCAATCAGGTCCAGCTGTGGGTTTACTGACGTAGGACAACTACTTGGAATGTCAATCCTGAACAAGATTAAAGATTGTGTGTGTATCTGTTTGTATATGTGGGAGTGTGGGGGTACGTTTGGGTGCTTGTGTACGTATGTGTGTGCGTGTGTGTGTGTGTGTGTTCTTATCTGCAACTGCATGTGTTTGCACACACTTGTGGAAGGGCTCCTTCACATGCTGGGCAAGTGAGAGCTGTAGCTTACTTGTGCAGTGTGTGTGTGTGTGTTTACCTGACTGACACAAACACACACACCTTATGAAGAGTGTATGACTGAGGGACCTCTTCTGCATGTGAGAGATGCTGACAATCAAACCAGCTGTGCCTGGACATCTCCATGGAAACAAACATCTGACAATGTTTCTAATCTGTACATAGGCCTTGAACTCTATCTACTACCAATTCATATCAATGGTTTACTCATCTTTCTTTAAAAACAATAAACTTTTGGGTTGTTATGGAGATCTCAATGTTTGTCATGATGGCTGTGACTCATTTGATTCAATTAGTGAAGCAATACTTTCTCGAGTTGCGCGCTCATGCCCCTCTCTATCTTTCTCTATCTGCCTATGCAGTAGGCTAATGTAAACTAAGGACTCAATCATTAAACGATAAATACATGTCTGACATACATAGTTCGTAGGCTAACTTCACCAACAAGTATTTAAGAAGGATAATTCACACAAACATAAGCCAATAACTTGTCGCACAGTTAAAACGTTTTAGTCCATGGGTTGTAGTTCAACGACCCGCGACACACGACCGTGAACTCTCGTGGGTTGAAGATTGACTTCAAATCGGGGAGAGCAAGGGGAACTCACAACCGTTGCTTAAACAGTCCCAGAATATGAGTTAGCCTATTAAAATCACTGCCCGTGGGTGTCCAAACCCTATGCTTGCTTGTTAGTGCCGGTTTCTATCATTAACACGGAGATTTCTATGCACATCAGCCTTATTGCCCCCGCTTTACGCAGCGTTCATCAGGATCATTCCCTCCCCACCTCCGCGCTGGTAACTTACAATGACAGGTAAGGCTCTCCGGGTCGGTATTGTAGTGCTTAGTAAGGGTTAAACATATTATCAGAGTATTCTGCCGACAACAGTGTAATGACACTTGATACTGGAACTACTATACTCCAACACTGTAAGTATACCACA
>JAODXP020000031.1:27926745-27944245 GCA_027497455.2 Sardinella longiceps
AGAATCCGGAGTCGCGGGGAGAGGGGTTCTGGATGATCAGAGCCCCCTGGGGGTGGATGTATTTATTGCCAAACAGGCGGGGTTGTGGGCTGACCACCAGACGTGTGCGGTCGGGCGTTTCCCAGGCGATCTCGGGCCGCGGAAGCCCAGTGGCGGCACAGTTGAGTTGCACGGCAACGCCTTGTCGGGCCTGCGTAGAGGGGGCGGGGCCACTCGTGATGCGTGGCGCGTACGTGATGATGATGACAGGCACAGTGAGAGAGGCGGTGCCAAATTCATTGGCCGCACGGCACACATAAGATCCACGGTCGTACACCGACGCTTGTGTGATGGACAGCGTTCCGTTAGTTTGGACAGAGTAGCGTCCAGCGCGCTGGCCTTGGGTCAGGACCACACCGCTAGGTAAAGTCCAGCTCAGCCGCATGGTGGCGCCATCTTTGGCCTGGCAGTGTAACTGCAGGCTGGCTCCGTTGAGGATGCTGATGGGGGTGTTGTAGCGGCTGCTGATCTCTGGGGGGCGCCCTGGCACCAACGCCACACTCCGCTCAACTAGAACCCCCGTTGCAGCACTGCGTGCAACGCACCGGTACACCCCCCCCTCAGACAGCGATGGGTTGCTGATCACCAGCGTGCCGTCTGACCGGTGGTAGAAACGGTTGAATCGGCCACCACTGGCCAATGGGGAACCGTTTGGCAAAAACCAGGTGAGAAGTGATGGGGGAAATCCTGCCAGGGAGCAGTTGAGCTGGATAGAGCCACCAACTGTGAGTGGATGAGTCTCTGTTTTAGGGATCTGCTGGGGGGTTGAGAGCTGGGGTGGTCTGTGTTGGGTGATTGGGAGCAGGGGTGGCCTCTGCTGGGGAGGTGGTGGAGGAGGCGGTCTCAGCTGGGAGGTTGGGGCCAGGGGTGATGGTCTATGCTGGGTGTTTGGGGGCAGGGGTGGTGGTCTCTGTTGGGGTGGCGGAGGTTGAGGCAATCCTCTGGGCTCCTCTGGGTCCTGCACCTCTAGAAGAACATGCAGACGTGCTTCTCCTCCCTCGTTCCTCGCTACGCACGCCAGCTGAGCCGAGTCGGTACGTTTCAATCCACGGATCTCCAGAGTCCCGTTACGGTGCACCGTCATTCTGCTCCCGTAATACGGTGCCGGCAGAACTACGTTGTCGGGGAGAACCCACATGACCCGTGGAACAGGCATTCCCATCGCATCACAATCTAGAAGCTTCCGTTGGTCTCTCACGCCCTTTACCCGCATGCTATTGACAACACCCCTCAGGCCGTTGATTGTAGGCGGAGACACCAGAATCTCCAGGCGTGTCACCTGGCGGGCCTGTCCAGCGCTGTTCCGTGCCAGACAGGTATAGTTTCCCCCGTCCAGCCGTTGCACCTTCTGAATCACCAAGGTTCCGTCTGAGTGGATACGGTACTTGTCCGAGGATGCTGGGATGGTGCGACTGGCCGGGGAGAACCACAAGATTGTGGGTAACGGTTCCCCCTTGGCTTCGCAGCGGAGTGAGGCCGACTCGCCGTAGAGGGCGCGTACTGGACCTTGCGTCAGGTTACGGATGATTGGCGCATCCGCCACGATCTTCACTCTGATCTTCATCTCGTCCTTGCCCACCTGGTTGTCAGCGTAGCAGGTGTAATCGCCTTCCTCACGCATACCCACCTCGTTAAAGTACAGCGTCCCGTTGTCAAACACCACATAGCGGCGTGAGCGGCTAGGTCCACTTGCGCTAGGGTTAAAGGTCATGATGCTGTTTACCATGGTTCCGTCCGGAAGGGCCCATTGGATCTTAGGGTTCGGTAGACCCGAAGCCACGCAGTCCACCCTGAGGTCTGAACCGTATGTCACCTCCTGACTGGCTGTCAGTTTTTGCTCAATCTTTGCTGGTTTGGTAACCACAGCGACCCGTAGTAGGATGTAGTCGTCGCCCATCTTGTTCCGAGCCACGCAGAGGTAGTCGCCCTCGTCCTTCTCCGTTGCTGGATAGAGCACCAGGGTGCCATTGGGGAGCACATTCAACCGGGGATCATAGCTGGAGACAGAAGAACAGAACAGATACATGTTTCAAGATACAATTCGCATGCAGGATCATAATTCAAATATGAAGGTTTGATCACTGGGAAAGAACTGCCTTTAGGAGACATGAGTGAATAGTATGGCTAGCATGTGAGGGCTAGGCTACTTATGGAGTTAGCATGTTTAGTATTTCCTGTTGGCAAGTAAAGTGAGGAGGACTAGTAAGTATTAGTAATCTCAGAGATTGGCATTGGAGTGAATGAGTGAGTGACTGACTGACTGACTGAGTTTCCTACAGAAAAATCCAGCTAAAAACACTGCAGAACTAGCAACTAGCATAACTGGAATTATAATTCTCGGTAGGAATCGTGGATTGTAAGCCATGGTCTTAATGTATGTTCACAGTGAGTAGTTTCTGTGCGTTTACTTGGGATAATTTGTGGCGCTCACCTGTACTGGGCATCCACCAGTTTCTTTAAGGGGGTCCTCCAGATGATCCTGGGCTCTGGGTCACCGGCGGCCATGCAGTCGAGTCGCAGCTGAGCACCATAGGTGACCTGTGTGTTCTGGGGTGAGGAGAAGGTGATGCGAGCGCGGAGAGACGCAACCGCTGGGATCACCGCCAGACTGATGGCCCTCCAGGCAGCGCCGACGGCGTTTGTGGCGGCGCACTCGTAGCGCCCGTTGTCAGCTGGACCTAGCGACCGAACGAACAGGGTTCCGTTCGGGAACACAAACAGGTTCCGTCCCGTCACAAACTGCGAGGGGCGTAGCTGCGTGTTGTCGGGGGTCGTCCAGCGGATGGCGGGGGGAGGGGCACCCTGGGTGGAGCAGTGCAGGTAGGCGGCGCTTCCCTCGGGTAGGGAGATGTTGTCATGGCGACCCTGCAGGATGGTAGGTGGAAGCGCCGAGACGTGCAGGCGCACGGTGACGGAGTCTGCCCCTGCCGCGTTGCTGGCGATACACTTGTAGATGCCGCGGTCCGTGTAAGTGGTCTGGGTGATGCGCAGTGTGCCGTTGCTGAACAGCACCACCCTCTGCGCTGTGGTGCCTGTGCTCGCTAGTGCCCCAGTGTGGACCATGCCCCGGTCCGGCAGCACCCAGGTGACCCTTGGGCTCGGTTGGCCCTTGGCCTGGCACTCTAGATCCACAGAATCGCCCATGTGCACAGTGGCATCCCGGTACCTTGGGTTCTGGACCCTTGGGTGTTCTGACTGAACCACAAGTGTGACCAAGGCCCGGTCTTCTCCATACTGGTTCTGCACGTTGCATATGTACTGGCCCTTGTCCGATGGCTGTGTGTTCCGGATGATGAGAGTTCCGTTGTTGTAGACTTCGAAACGCTGGATCCGAGTGTTCTGGGCCACACTGGCACCTGGGAGTAGTTAGTGGGTCAAAGCAGTTCAGAACATTAGAACAAGGCACAAGCACAGAACTCATTGAGCAAGCTCAATGCATTACAATGTTATCAATAAAAAGCCATTAAATATAATATTTCTATGCTGTTGAGCTCTATTTTCTATAGTAAGCTACTGTAACATCTGCACAGTAATATCCATCTCTTCATTGCTTCCATGCATAATTAAGACAAGATGCTTTCTCTACACATAGACAGTATATTATCAAGTGGATGTTTAAACTGTGGAACTGATTTTACTGTACCATTTGAACTTCTACAGTGCTGTACTATTTCAGTACATCTACAGATAGAATACCACTGCTTCTTATATCCCTCCCCTCATAGCTCAAGTCTTCAAGTCTGTTATATCTGTCAACCCCCCACGGTGTGAGTTTTGTGTTCTTAATAATGCGAGTTTTATGAAAAGTAAGGCAAAACAGGCCAAAAAGCCTTATCTACACAAGAGGTGGGAGTGTGTACATGTATATGTGAAGAGTTTACTTCCTCTCTCTAAGCAATGCTCTTACTGTCACACAAGCCCATTCCCACTCTAAGCTGGGTCATGCACTGTGGAAGTGTAAAACTGGCTTTGTTAAGAGGTGTGTGTGTGTGTGTGTGTGTGTGTATGTGTGCTTGTGTGTGTGTAGAGTCTATTACTTCTATCTAAGCAATGCTCTTACTTCTATCTAAGCAATGCTCTAACACAAGCCCATTCCCTGTCTAAGTTGTGAGGCATGCACAGTTGAACTGTGAACATGGGTTTGTTAAGAGGTGTATGTGTGTGTGTGTGTGTGTGTGTGTGTGGAGGGTCTATTACTCTTAGTGTAACACAAGCCTATTCCCTGTCTAAGCTGTGAGGCATGCACAGTTGAACTGTGAACATGGGTTTGTTAAGAGGTGTGCGTGTGTGCACGTGTGTGTGTGTGTGTGTGTGTGTGTGTGTGTGTGTGTGTGTGGAGGGTCTATTCCTCTTACTGTAACACAAGCCCATTCCCTGTCTAAGGTGTGAGTCATGCACGGTTGAAGCACTGTAAGCACGGGGCACCTGTGGAGACTTTGGTCCAGGAGAGGAAGGGCCGCGGCTCTCCGCTGGACACGCAGGGCAGAAGGGCATCGGCCTCCGCTGGCACCGTCACCGTGGAAACACCAGTGGAGGATATCCGAGGCCTTCCGCGGAGTGTTGGCAGTGCTGGGCTCGGCCGGGAGGCACCTGGACTCTGGGCGCGGACGATGGTGCCACCTGAGGAGGGTACCTGGGGAGGGAGCACAAAGCGGGTAGGGGGCACAGGACGAGTAGGGGGTACAGGACGGGTGGTGGGAGGGACAGGTGTGGGGCGTCTGGTGGGGAAGCTGTAAGGTCTGAGAACAGAACCAGTTTGTCTGGGGTCTGAGGGGAGAACTGGCCTGTCTGGACTAAGAATTCTGTCTCTATGGATACCGGTCTGATCAGGATTAGGAACTCTGTCTCTATAGATACCGGTCTGATCTGGATTAGGAACTCTGTCTCTATGGATACCAGTCTGATCCGGACTTGGAACTCTATGGATACCAGTCTGATCTGGACTTGGAGGTCTCTCTGTATGAACATCAGTCTGTCCCTGGTTAGGGGTGTGTCCTCTGTTTGGATAAGTTTGTCCTGGGTTAGAGCTGTGCACTGTCTGTGTGTATGTTTGTCCTGGATTAGAGCTGTGTCCTGTCTGTGTGTGGGTTCGTCCTGTCTCTATGTGGGTTTGTCCTGTCCGTGTGTGGGTTTGTCCTGGGTTAGAGCTGTGTCCCGTCTGTGTGTGGGTTTGTCCTGGGTTAGAGCTGTGTCCTGTCTGTGTGTGGGTTTGTCCTGGGTTAGAGCTGTGTCCCGTCTGTGTGTGGGTTTGTCCTGGGTTAGAGCTGTGTCCTGTCTGTGTGTGGGTTTGCCCTGGGTTGGTGAGACCAGGGTTAGAGCTGTGTACTGTTTGTGTATTAGTTCTTCCTGAGGTAGGACTTTGTGCTGTGTGTATATGTGTTTGCCTCGGATCAGTCTGTCCTGGGTTAGGTCTGGATGCTGTGTGTGTATGAGTTTGTCCTGGGTAAATTTGTCCAGGGTTAGTCTGTCCTGGGTTTGGTCTGGATGCTGTGTGTGTATGAGTTTGTCCTGGGTAAATTTGTCCAGGGTTAGTCTGTCCTGGGTTTGGTCTGGATGCTGTGTGTGTATGAGTTTGTCCTGGGTAAATTTGTCCAGGGTTAGTCTGTCCTGGGTTTGGTCTGGATGCTGTGTGTGTATGAGTTTGTCCTGGATAAATTTGTCCTGGGTTTGGGCTGTGTGCTGTGTGTGTATATGTTTGTCCTGGGTTAGTCTGTTCTGGATTAAGGCTGTGTGTTCTGGGCATGTCTGGGCTAGGGACCCTCCCCCTGTGTGTGTCCTCCAGTTGATTCACCCCTTGCGTGGTGCTTGCTCTTGTTCTTGTGGAAGATGTGTCTGGGTGTATGGGTGCCTGTGGTCTCACTATGGGTGCCACAGTAGTTGTGGTGGTGGTGGTGGCTTTGGTGGTGGTGGGCTTAGGCTGAATGGTCGGCTGGAGTTTTGTGTTACTATCTCTCCTCGGAGGTAAGGCTTGTTCTTTATCACTTTTAGAATCTGTTTTTTCAGCAGTTTTTTCAGTACTTCTTGAGAGGGTCTGATCATCAGGGGATGTTTTAGGCCTAGTCGGAATGGTTCCGGATCCTCTGACAACAGTGGGGTTCTGCATGGTAACCCGGTGCTCTTGGTCACCTTTGTTGATGTTTGTTTGACCCTCTCTACCAGTGGGGTCTTGAGAGCCATGCCCACCAGTGATGTCATGCTGTGTTTTTGGGGGCTGCCGTGGCAACTGGATTGTGACATCATCAATGGAAGAGCTTCTTGGCCTATCAGGTTTGAGTGAGATGTCATCAGATGTGCTGGGGTCAACATGTGGATTTACTCTTGTGTCTGTGTGTGTGTTAGATGTGTCTGTGTGTGAGTGTGATGTGCCTTTGTGTGTGTGTGAGCTCTCGGAGGACTTGTCAGAGTGTGTGACTCCAGGTCCTGACTCCCCAGCGGAGGCCTCCCTGTGTGTCTCCTCTGCAGGAGAACGTAAGTTTGTAAGCTCATCCTCTGTAAACTCTGACTCAGATGGGGTAAAGTGCTCAGGAGATGGAGCAAGGAGACGATCCTCCCTAGAACCAGCCTTCGAAGAGGAGGAGGATGAGGAGGAGGAGGAGGAGGAGGTTGTGCTCTGGTGGAGTGTGATGGAAACATGTGGTTCTTTTCCCACCCCCTCATGCTTTGAAGGTTTTGAGGCTGGGGATCGTGCGGTGGGTGAGAGTGGGTCTCTGTCTCTCCGTGCGTCGTCCGTGGATAAAGAGCCAGTGTTTTGCCTGTGACTCACTCTGCCTGATGATGACGGCGTCTGGCGCTCAGCGAGTGGAACAGCCGAGTCGGGGCTGGCGGCCATGGTACTCTTGGCCCGTGATGAGGTTTCTATTCTGGGCCGGGATGCTGCTGTGGGTCTGGCCAGTGACGAAGAGGAGGAGGAGGAAGAGGAGGAGGAGACTAAGAGGGTGGTAGGAGTAGAGGCAGGGGTAACAGACTCAGGAGAACGAGAACCACCCAGCCTGTTACGGGCGCGGCCACCAGGCCTCCTGCGTCTGCCTCCCCCTCCTCCACGCCGACGGGAACCTCTACCCTGCAAAGACGTGTCAGAACCGGGGGAGGAAGAGGAGGACGAGGGTTCTGGGTCAGAACTGGGTGTGATAGAACCCAGCGTGGAGCTGGGGATGTGGGTGGTTGATGGGAGGGTGGGGGTTTGACGTGATCCGAAGCGGGTGTAGGGGTTGACAGCAAAGCTGGTGATTGTGGGTGGGGTTGTGGGCAGCCGCAGAGGGGTGATCTTCTGCCTGGACTCCCGCTCTCCCTGCCCCTGAGGAAGATCATCACCCTCATCATCCTCCCCATGGTCGTGTCCTCCAAGCGCTTCTTCATCTCTGCCCGACACTGCCGTCCTTCTGTCTTCCTGATCTGGCACATGGGGTGTTTCCTGAGATGGCGTTGGTGTTTCCTCTTCCTTATCCTGACCACTGGGCTGCATCCTGTTTCCTTGCCTGTTCAGGCCAGGAACCCTTTGCCTGCCCTGACCTCTGTGTCTTCCCCTCCCTCGAGAGCCCTGTCTCTGACCACTCTGAGTGGACTGGCCCCTGGAGCCATTTCTCTGGCCAGTGGTAGTAGACTGTCTTTCCTCTGTCTCACCATCAACTCTTTGGCCAGTGGAAGTGGATTGTGTTTCTTCTGCCTCAGTATTAGTTTTTTGGCCAGTGGAAGTTTGTGATTGTGTTTCTTCTTCTGTCTGATTGGTCTGTCTTTCCTTGGCCTCTTTATTGGCACTTTGACCATTTTGAGTATGAGATCGTTTTTGGTCGCCTTCTTTAGCATTCCCTCTTTCACGAGTTTGAATAGATTGTGTTTCCTCAACCTGTGTATCGCCAATTCTGCCGCTTTGAGTGTGCGTCTGAGTATGTTTTTGATCATGCTTAATATCAATTCTTTGGCCAGACTGACTGTGTCGTTCCTCTGCTTCTGTATCGACACTTTGGCCGTTTTGTGGCCTGTCTTTTGGGTTACGGTCAGTATCAACTCTTTGGCTGGTCTGCGTGGTGCGTCTCTGTTCTGTCTCAGTGTTGATTCGTCTTTGGCCACCCCTACCTGTGTGTCTCTGGCCATCTTGTCCTCTTTCAGTGGCATGTTTTTGATCATTTTCAGTGCTGAGTTTTTCTTCAGTTTGTGTTGAGTGGCTTTGTTCTCCCTGGCCAGATTGAGTGGTATGTCTCTGCTGTGTTTCAGTAGAGAGTCTTTGTTTTCCCTGGCCAGACTGAGTGGTAGATCTTTGGCCCGTTTCAGTAGAGAGTCTTTGGCCACTCTTCCTGCGATGCCCTCTACCTTGTTCTTCCTGGCGAGTGAGAGAAGTCTGTCTTGGTTGACCTTCAGTGCTTTGGCCTATCGTCATTGTATCTTTTTCATCTCCTTCAGTGCTGAGTCTTTGTCCAGACTGGGTAGTGTGTCTGTGACCATCTTGGGTTCTTACTCTCTCTTTTACCTGAGTTGTTTGTCTGTTTCTCACCTGAGTACTCTGTCTGTGTCTGGTCTGAGTTGTGTGTCTTTCTTTTGTCTGAGTCGTGTGAGTGTCCTCGGCATGACCTGTGTGTCGGTCTCTGGCCTGTGTCGTGTGTGTGTTTGACTGTGAGGGTGTGCCCTGAGGAGTGTGTTTCCGTCGGCCCTGAGGTGTGTGTGTTCGTCTCCCCTGTGTGGCTGGAGCAGCAGTGGCCAGGGGTGGGGTTTCCATGGCAACGCGAGTATCAGCATGATCCTCTGCATCAGCTGGAGAGGTGCTGACTGTGGCAGGACGGTCTGTGGCCTTGAGAGTGTGTGTCCACCGCTGAAGAGTGTGTGTGCTCTCTGTGTATAGGTCAGTGTCTGTGTCAGGCTCTGAGATCTGGTAGATGACGTGCTTTTCCTCTGCATACAGAGAACGAATGTCCAGTGGGAGTTCTGTGGTAAAATCAGGCTTCTGGTCCTTTGGATCGTGTATGTCCAGAGGTGGTTCTGTTGTAAAGTTGGGGTTATCATAGAAATCTACAGGGGGTTCTGTGGTCTGGGTCAGTTCTTCAGAATCATATAATTCTATGGGAGGTTCTGTGGTAAACTCTGGATTCTGTTCTTCAGGGTCATAGAATTCTATTGGGGGTTCTGTGGTAAAATCCAGGCTTGGTTCCTCTGTTTCCTCAAAATCCACAGGGGGTTCTGTTGTTTGGGCTGTAGTTTGGACTTCAGTATAGAAGGTGCTGAGATCCACTGGGCTTTCTGTGGTTGGTTCTGGAGTGGTGGGTTCTTCGGAATCGTCCTCCTCAGGGTAGTCCAGAGGGCTGTCTGTAGTGGGAGGTGCTGGCTGGGGAGTGGTATCCATGTCTGTCTCCTCTTCCTCCTCCTCCTCCTCTTCCTCCTCCTCTTCTGGAAACTCTGTGGTGGTCAAGGTGGTGGACTCATACTCAGGTGTCTCAGGTGTAAAAGTGGTCACCTTGTCTGTGTCGGTGAAGGTTGGAGGTTCTGTGGTGGTCAGAGGTGGACTCGGTGTCGTGTTCTTATTTCTGTCCCGAACCTTAGCCAGGATGTTGGCCCACCGTTCGGGGTCAATCTGGTTGTTTGACAGACCCGTCCGTCGTCTCGCAGGTGTCTGTAGCGATGGCGCTGCCGAGCCTCTCACGTTGCCTTGGAAACCAGGCCTGACGGGCCTCCTCTGCATTCCGGGGCGTCTCCACGTGTTCCGTGTCGGGTGACCCCGCCCCCCACCTCCCGGCATGACCCGTCTCCTTGGTAACTGGGCACCACCACCACCTCCACCACCACGCCTCGTTGGCGGCTCTGCCTCTTCCTCCTCTTCTTCATCCTGAGCATCTCCATCTCCAGACGCCTCCTCTTCCTCTGCCTTGTCCTCCTCCTCTCCCTTCTTGCCCCTCTCCTGGGGGAGTCTCGGCCTCACCCGTGTGGACACCCCCTTGGCCCCCTGGGGTCGGACGGGCGGCCTCTGCATTGGTCTCCCTGGTCGACGAGCGAGTGTCAGTTTGGTGGCGAGCACATCCATGCCATGGGCGCTAATGGCAACACACTTGTAGTAGCCGTTATCCGAGAGCTGACTGTGAGGAAGCACCAATGAGCCGTTGGCAGCGAGAAGGGCACGGGAGCCAGCGTTTGAGTGGGGACTCACCACCTGGCCATCAGGTAGGATCCAGTGGCGTTCTGCATCCGGCGACACTTCACAGGGCAGGGTCACACGTTCGGAAGCGAACCCCGACACCGGCGCTGTGACACCTTCTCCTCCAGGTGGGGGACTAGACGACTCCTCCACTGCTAGGCGGAATGGTAACACGCTAAAGTCTCCAGTCACATGCGCCACACAGTAGTAGAGTCCTGAATCCCCATGCTCTACCTCACGTAGAGACAGCTCACCCGATTCCGACACCATCAGCCGTCCATCGGCACTGCGGTGCGGAGCCTCCACCCGAGACCCATCTGGCAGAACCCATTCCACTACCGGGTTATCAGAACTCCTCATGCTACAGTCCAGCGCCACCGGCTGCCCCACCACAGCAGTGACTGCCGCTCTGGTCCGGTTGTGGTTCTGGATGAACACCCAGTCTCGGTGCTGGGCTCGGGCCTCCTGAGGCTCCAGGTTCTGCGTGGTCCGTGCGCTGAGCAACAGCCGTACCAGTTTCCCTGTGGACCGGCGCCGGTTCAGCTGGAGGTCCATTTCAGGCTGCATGACCCAGCTGGGCCGGGCTTTCACACTAGCCCGCACCCCTGTGAAGTAGAGTGCGTCACGTTCCGAGTCCTGCCGGTACCGATAGCTGAGGTTCGGTTCCTTCTCCAGCATCACCTCACGCTGCAGGTGAGCAGGCACGTCACTGTAGTAGGCGATAAGCCGCCACAGACGCTCGTAGTTTCCTCGGTCCATCGGGCACTCCAGATCCACGGTGAACGACACGTTGGCAGAGATGCCACCACTGGCGCTGAGCTGGGCCCAGCTGACGCGGGTCGACCCGTCCTGCTCCCGTACGCTGCAGTCCAGGTTGACCTTGTTGCCGTGCTCGTCGGTCAGGCCCAGGGAGATGTTGCCTAGCGCTGGGCGGAAATCCTCGGAGGGCATGACCTCGCTCTCTGTGTCCTCGGGCATGGAGGTGCGGTCGGCTGAGCTAATGACCGGTGCGGAGCAGGTGAGGTCCTCCAGCTCTTGCATCTCCTTCTGTCGGAGGGAGGCTGGAGAGGAGCAGAGGGGACACAACTGACCGCCCTCATATGCTCGGTCCTTCTTACACTTCGATACACCTGGACACAGGAGACACATACAGATTATCATATCATATCATATCATTGTTCTTTATATGAATCTGATCACTTTTAAAGGAGAAATGTGGTGTAAATCAGTTCATAACCCTGTTGTTCAAGCTCACCAAGTGCTGTGGGAAGGAAAAAGAATGAAAAAATTTGATACACCATAGGCCGAGCAGTGAACCGGCAACTAACACTAAGCGAATAGGGCATAACAACTTACGTTTCATTTCCCTATGCCCCATTCATTCAGCATCAGTAATTGGTTTGTTATTCGGTCTATGTAGCATAAAATTTTCTTGTTTTTTTTTCTTACAGACAGCACTCAGGTATCATGAACAACAGGGATATTAACTAAATCACACTGTATTTCTCCTTTAAAAGTATTTACAGTAAGAGCACTGACACCAGCACCAACAAACATCACCAGCACAAATAATAATGATTCTCACAATAACACTGTTCTTTATCAATAATCAGTCCCTTTTAAAAAAGTCCCTCTTACACTTCATCACACCTTGACAGAAGACACAGAGATTCTCTTTAACACCCTCATAACATTATGGGCCTCATTCACCAGTATTTTCTGAAGAATTTTCTTAAATCTCAACCCTAACCCTAACCCAAGGTCCCATTTAGAAACCTATATTGGTGAATACAAGTCTTCTTCCTGTAAAAACTGTGTGTTCTTTTGTTCTTTATGAATCAAACCCTTTTAAAAGTACTGATACCAAAAGCACCAATAATAACATTCACAATAATACTATAATATACTATAATAATGAAATTCACTATGGTAACACAATCACATCAATAAGACTAGCACATAGCTGACATTTTTGACACTAGTATCACTGACACTAGAGATAGACGTCTCAACATGAACTGTCATAACAACACTGAAACCACCCACATCACTAGTAACAACACCTATTTAGTACAGGAACACATACCACTGACAGGTACAGACAGTATACACCCTCCAAGACACACCTTTTTGCCATGCAGTGATTGACAGACCAAGCAATTACTCTAACAACACTGACACTAATCACACAGTGAAACTGACATCATTGACACCAGTAGCATTAAAGGAGACATCCGGTGTCAATCATTCAATAGCCCTGTTGTTCTAGCTACCTTAATGCTATCTTAAAGGGAAAAAACAGGAATATTTCATGCTACATACACTGAATGAATAACAAAATGATTACTTATGCTGACTGAATGGGGCATAGTGAATTAAAACTGAAAGCATGTTATTATGCCCAATTCACTTCAGTTTTGCCCCATTCAGTTAGTGTTCACTGCTTGGCCTATGTTGTATCAAAATTTTCTTGTTCTTTATCCTACCTACAGCACTTGCTGAGTTTGAACAAAAGGGCTATGAATTGATCTACACTGAATGTCTCCTTTAACACCAATGACTGGATTTCTCCTTTAACACCACACCAACTACTGCTCTCACCTGCTGCTCTCTGGCTCCAGCCTCTGAACCAGCGCATGTTGCAGTCACAGCTCCAGGGGTTGCCGTACAAGGTCAGCGTCTCCAGGTTTGGTGCCCCCTGTAGGGTGGCGGGGGAAATGCTCCGCAGGGCGTTGTCAGCCAGGTGGAGGTGGCGCAGGGTGGAGAGAGGGAAGTGTCCCAGCAGGGAGAAGGTGCAGAAGGTGTTTGGGTGGAGCTGCTGTAGCCGGTTGCCTTCGAGCTGGACGAGTCGGAGGCCCGTCAGACCCTGGAAGGCGTCCGGGTCGATGGTCTCCAGGCGGTTGTGGTCCAGGTGGAGTCGAGCCAGACTCCAGAGTCCACGCAATGCCCCGCGGTTCAGCTCACGCAGTTTGTTGTAGCTCAGCTTCAGCATCTGCCCATGGGAAAGACATTGAGAGAGTGTGTAAGTGTGTGTGTGTGTGTGTGTGTGTGTGTGTGTGTTAGTGTGTGTGGTGGGGTTACTATGGTTTTCCAGGTTCCAAAGCTCCCACAGCACATTGAGAGATAGAGAAAGAGTGTGTGAGTGTGTCTGTAAGAGAAGGAGAGTTTGCGTGTGTGTGTGTGTGTGTGTGTGTGTGTGTGTGTGTGTGTGTGTGTGTGTGGTGAGGGGAGAGAGGCTTTCCAGATTCCTAAGATCCCACAGCACCCTGCAGATGCAGCTGAAACTGTTTGTTTGTATCTTAGCATCAGCATCTGAGAGAGGGACAGACAGAGAATGTGAGTGTGTGTGTGTGTGTGTGTGTGTGTGTGTGTGGGCGGGGTTCTGATTTTTTCCACCCCCGGACTGGCCTGCAAAGACAGAGAGAGACATAGAGAGAGAGAGAGAGAGAGAGAGAGAGAGAGAGAGAGAGAGAGAGAGAGAGAGAGAGACCCATTGGCAGTGTTCCCTATTGTACTTTAAATGTAAACTTGTTATGTTTTCCTTTGACAATGCATAAATGTTTGTAATGCAAATAAAGCTTGCTATTTAGAGAGAGAGAGAGAGAGAGAGAGAGAGAGAGGAAGTTTATGTGTGTGTCTGTGAGCCCTGCAGACTTCCTGATTTGCTGACCACACAAATGCTTTTCATGTGTTTCTGTTTGTATGTGTGTGTGTGTGTGTGCATGTGGGTATTCTCTTTTCATTCATTTATGGCTGTGTGGTGGGTACCCTGTTTCTTTTTATCTACCATAGCCCATTTCAGAAGAACACCTGTCCTTTTTATCATAATAACCCCCCTGGGATGAAACACATGTTCAGATGTGAAATTTGAGCTCTGGTTCCAGCACACACACACACACACACACACACACACACACGCACACGCACACGCACACGCACACGCACACGCACACACACACACACACACAACTACACTCCGCTATTACTGTAAAACGCATCCCTGCTGCTGTGGCTGGCAGGCCTACTAATACAATGGTAAACAGACTGTGTTAATCTATGGCCCTATCCTAATCCTAGCCGTAAACACTAAGACCTAAACACAAACACATTTAACAGACATACTGTTTGTTCAGTGATTTGAGTTTGCAAGGCTGTGAGTCTTCAACTTGCTGTTTATAGCATTGGGATATCGCCTGGGCCTATGATAAATTGTTAAATTAACAGCAAGAAAAGTCATATGGCCAATATATTTAGGTTTCATAGTAATGTTATTATGTTACTGATATCTATTATCATGCCTGATATCTTGATATCAGTTGCACTTTATGTCCTTGTGAGTTGTGATGCCTTAAATACAGTTATACATTTTAGTTGTATGTCTTAATTTTAACTTGTTGCACATTTGGAGTTCTGAGAAACGCAATTTCAGTCTGCTTGCAATGTACTGTTGCAGAGTTTGATTGACAATAAAGTTTGCTTTGATTTTGACTTGACTTTGATTTGTTTACAAATGTTTTGTTTAGGGTAAACATAACGTTTCCATGCTTCCTTTGTGTTTCATGTCTTGTCCCATCCCACATGCCAACGGAAATGTTGTGTGTGACTTTGTTAGACATCAACTGGAATGCCCCAACAGGAATGTTATTGGGGGTGGTGTGCATTTAGCTGACACTTTTATCCAAACAACTTACACTTGTCAACTATCAACTACTTCAGGGCCAGTGTCCTGAAAAACTTAGGTTTAAGTGCCTCTCTCAGGGACACAATGGTGGATACAAACTCACAGCATGCTAGCCAGGTTTCTTAACCCTTACACCACCACAGGCATCCCGGAGATCCTGGATTGACCCCAACAGCGGGAATGTTATGTGTTGTGATCTGATTTCTTGGAATGCTCCCATCAGGAATTTGATGTGTAATGATGTGAGTTAATGTAATTGCTCTGATGGGAATACCTGCTGCTGCTGTGATGTTAGCTCTGGGATTGTCCTATTGGGAATGTTATGTGCAATGATGTGGACTCTTGGAATCCCAACCTTGGAATGTTACCTGTAATGAACCGAGATCTTGGAATGCCCCATCGGGAATGTTGTGGATGTCGTTCCCATGCATCATGAGCAGTTCCAGTTTCCTGAGGCCGGCGAGCGAGGTGTCAGTGATCCGACTGATGGTGTTAAACCTGAGGAGGAGGGAACACAGTACTGACACAGTCATTATATGATCTTAGCACTGACCTACAGTCAGTTACACTAATATGTGATGGATCTGACAACAGTGTAGTCAGTTACTCTGTGATGGATCTGACAACACAGCAGACATTACTATGGAATGAATCATTATGGGATGTATCTAAAAACGCTGTAATTATTGCGTGATGGACCTGACAATCAATAATGTACGATAAAGGTAGATAGATAGATAGATAGATAGATAGATAGATAGATTATAGTGAAATTCAGCGGTGGCTAGTCTTTTCTTTCTGTGAGTCACGTAGGGTCAACCAGTCACTCAGTGAGAGTGTCTGTTTCAGATCCAAAAACCCTATGCTTATGAGAATATTCCATATGAGGCAGTTGTGTAGTCACACTAACTTAAATAGCAAATCATCATTTTGATGAAAAAAGGCAGTATATTCTGCCAGTGTTGTTAAAAATCTATCTATGAAACTATGTGTAATAACATTTAATGTTAGATTAAGGTGACAACAGGTCACTGTACATACATTTTATATATCTTTTTAGATTTCAAAGAGCAACATGCCAGTATGGGCCCCTTGGACCACTGTTTGGCCAATGCTGGAAAGATAGTTCTTACTTCACACACTGACCATAGCCAATTTCTTATGTGATGCATCTTTCCGCTAAATTTTACTTTTTTGTGTGTGTGATATAGGCCTAGTCTGCCTAATGAAGAGACATAACAGTTACCATAGCCACCAATTTGTCTGAGGTACAATTCCTTTATGATGAACCCTGGGTAGAGAACAGTCTGTTAGACTTTGTAGCCTATGTAGGAACTAAGACAGCTTTTGGTTGGATATCACTGCTGTTGGAGATTGCACATTGTCCACTTAACACATGTATGCAACAGATCAAGACCAATGGGTGCAATTTAAGATTCACTGAGAGCAGCTGCTGATTGTCCGTGATACTGAATGTGCCAAACACATACAGAGGCCGTGACCGGACTTACCCGAGGTTCATACGCTCCACCTGCCGAGGGATCCCCGTAGGAATGGCCATCAGGGAACGGAAGGTGCAGTGCACCTCTCCTCGCTGCTGGCACGAGCACGGTCGCGGGCAAGACTCGGGCCGCGAGAGCACCAGCGCCAGATGCGCGAGCAACAGCAACAGCCACAGCTGCACGCGATCAGCAGGACGGTCCATTCTCATCCTCCTCCAAGGAGCTCAGCTCGCACTCAATACACACACACTCTCGCTGCCTGCAGCACAAAAGTTTTAAGCGATTACTACCAACACATTTATAATATGCCCCTTTATCCGGTCAAAATCCCCACTTTCCCTCTGTTAACGAAAAAAAAAAAACTCATTTTAATTCCATGCTATCCCAGTCGCCTACGTGCATAAACTCCTCAGGATTGCTTCACCCCGATGCAACAGTACCGTCGACCTCACTGAAACCGAACAGCATATTAAAAACAGCAGCGGGCCCGTCAAAGAAAATTAAATAAAGTAAGTGACCTAACTGGGCCGAGCCATGGCATGCACAAGTTAGTCATCAAGTTGAATCACGATGAAAGCTTCGGGCTAAGTAAAAACACATCTAATTATAAGTTTCTTCAAAGGTATCTTACTTGGCATTAACATCTAAACTTCCTACGGCCACGTTGCATCTTTAATAAGCCAAGGATTTCCAATGAAAAGGGAAAAAAAAATCATGAATCTATTTTAATCCACATTTTCTGCCACTAGAAACTTACCTCACGGTCTGACCGGGTTGAGTCGATGCATGTCACAGCGCAACACGACCCATCTCCCCTCCCTCACGAGCGCATTGCTCCACTTGGAATTGCAGAACTTCCAGAATCACCGAATAATTTGCAGGATGAGGAGACAGTTAGTGCTTCAATGAAATTGTTGACCAGGTGATTTTATTTTCTTAAATCCGTCCAAGTTCTTAAACGCATTTTCCTTTTTTTTGTCTGGTCGTCTAATTAATTCCTCACAGAGGCAATTGTGGGGTATTGATCACTCACATCAAACGAAGGGTTAATAAAGAACCGAAAAGAGATGGTGAAAAAAGCAGTGAAGCGAGGGAGGAATAAGCAAGCACGAGCAGTCTTTCTCAGATTGGAGACTCCAGCGGTTGGGGGATCTGTGGTCT
>JAODXP020000031.1:27951745-27971745 GCA_027497455.2 Sardinella longiceps
CAGAGACTTCCAGCAGGGTGGAGTATTCAGCAGTGCTCTGACTCTCTGACCGCACACAAGTCTGGGTACTAACACAGAGCAACGCCAGCAGTTTGAAAGAAACACTCATGTTGAACATCTCTGTCGTTTGCAAGCACTGGTTATGTGTCTCAGCGTCTGAAATCTTGTCTTTTTATTGTTGCGTTGACTCAGATGTTAGTCACAGTGGCATTTGAGGACAGAGCACAAACACATAAAAATATTAAGGCTTGACGACACTTTGTAAAATCTTGTCTTTTTATTGTTGCGTTGACTCAGATGTTAGTCACAGTGGCATTTGAGGACAGAGCACAAACACATAAAAATATTAAGGCTTGACGACACTTTGGAACACACACTGACAAAGGCAGGAAGCCGAAACGTCTGTTTGTTTTGTCAATATTGGAAATGTGAAAATAAAAAAGAAGAAACTAAAAAAACTATTCGGAGTGCGATCATCCGTTTTCTTAGGAAATATTAAGGGTTACAATTTCAGTTACACATGAATATCTTCTGCAGAAATACTGGCCAAATGCCTGCTATTCTCTTTCAGTTGAAGCACTTCAATTCAAAGTTATGGCTGTATGTATTTTGTGTTCCCCGTGCTGTTTGTCCCTTTTCTCTTAACGTGCAGCAATTTGAAACACAGCACATTGTAACCTCCGTCTATTTGCCAAAAATCTTCTTGTTATGTTCTCGATGATTTAGGTCTGCATACCTCATAAATGAATGAATGAGTAGGCTCATCTCAGGGCGGAGTGAGCGATGTGTCCGAGGACCAGGGCAATGTTCCCTCTAATTTTTTTCAGGACTGAGCAAATTAAAATTTGTCTGAGCGCCATGCTTCCGCACCGTGAGCAGGTTTACACATGCGATCGGGATAATAATGCACATATTATACTTGCCGCAATATTTAATAATAACTTCTGTTCTGTGTTGTAAACAAAAAATCCAGTGTGCATCAGTCCATAGCCATGTAGTATAATAATGCATAGTGCTGTTGACTGGTAAAGAACAAAAGTAAGATGCAACTACAATGCTGAACCTGAGCTAACAGAATGGGGCACAATAAATTGACTGCATTTCTAAAAGACACACATTAAGTTGAGGTCAGCTGATGACTTTGTATTTGCCTACAGTATGTTGCATCAGATTGTCAGGTTCTTTGGCCTACAGACAATAATTGGTGACATTGGATTAGTCTACTATGGATTCATTCACACCAGATTTTTCCTTTAAATAGGCTACATTAATTTATTTCTTACTATTAATAAAAAGTATTCATTAGGGCCCATTTTCTGATTAATTTCCTCTGCTTGCCCTTTTTGAAACCCAGATAGCCCTTTTTTTATTTCTATTTTATCTTTTCAATGTAGCCTACAACCTGAATAAATAAATGTTTTGGTATTATTAAGGCATGGGTGTTAATGAAAAAGATTCTATGTCCATCAATGCATGCAAACTGATTCTGGTATATCATTTATCATTATTAGGCTATTATCAAAAAAAAAAAAAAAAGATTTTGGCTTGACTTGGACTGGAGAGGAATTATGCTGTGCAGGAATTTCCATTTGTAGCCGAAATAGGGACCGATTAGGCTACTTGATAGTAGTCTATCTGAATACAGTTTCTTTTCTCCTGCTCATTTTGATGCACAGTTCATTAGCCTATGGGTGGAGCTCTTTAACTATTGCAACAAGGAAACACCTCTCTGCCTGCACGCAGACAGAGCAGTAGAAAGCAACGTGCATTGAAGATTAGCCGTCTCCTCAACCGCCACAGTGGCCATTTTCGAAATGGCATACTGCTATACTACATGTGCTACATGCTGCGTGTGCCCCAGCACACAGTGCAGCACACACTACTGCTTCCCACAATTAATTAATTAGCTGCAGGTGCTCTACTTGTTCTACCCAGTATGCAGCATGGTATGCAAGCAGCAGAAAATGGCCAAGAACCTCATTAAATAATTGACTGCAGGTGCTCTACCTGACTGAAGCCCCACACTACTCCTGTGATATTAGTCATGTACTGCATGCTACACGCTGCTGTCTGCAGAGATCAGTATACGAGCAGTATGTAGTAGGCATTTTCGAAAACGGCCAGTGTCAACAAGTGAGGATGCGGATGGTGACGGAAACACCGCGAATTAAATTACCGCGATGTAACCGCTTGGTGCATCAAGTTCGCGCGTTATGTGCGCAGAAGTATACCGCGGGTGTAAGGGGGCTTGAGGATTTTTTTGCGCGGTCTGAAAAATCCCGTGCGCTGCAAGTCCGAGAGGTCAAGCTTAGAGGGAACATTGGACCAGGGTATAAATTATTATGTAGCCTTTACCTTTCCAAAGAATAGTAAAGCCTACAATAGGCAGAAAAATGTACGGGACTAATTCAAAAGAAAAATAGCTGCCCCGGCCAGTGATGCAGAAAGACGCTTTTAAAAGTTATGCTTTTAAAAGTCATTAAACGTCCCGAAAACAAACTCAATGGTTCCTATGAACTAACTGCTCTATTAGTCCCAATGTAAATTATTGTAACCACACAGTTTGATAGCAATATAAGTCCCAAACAAAACGTTAATCTCTTGGTCAACAAACGTCGGGCTGAACGGTTAAAAGACGCAATACTTCACCAGCTGATGTCTTCAAAGAAAAGCTTGCGGTAACGTCCTATAACTTCACCAAAGTGACTAGTCTTCGATTCAGACTTTAGCCTAGGCTACATGAACACGCTGAAGTAGTCTATGTCTGATCTTGTACAGTAGGCTAAGTAACATGATCTACACTCACTGAGATAGGCTACCTACCACAAAGTAAATGTTAGAATTTGCGCATAAGGCCTAGGCCTAGGGAAAATCTGCATGGTTTTACACCAAGATGAGCACAGCTGTTGTTTAGACCTTGCCTGATTTTTTATTTTATTTATTTATTTATTTATTTTGCCTTAAGTGAGATTGGCTTTATTTTTGAAAATTCTCTGGCAGTGGAGGAATTCAATATGAGCGCAACTGCTGATCCAACGTTACAATTAATTGCGCAAGACAACTTTCCTTGCATTCGCGTCAGGGGCGGGGCTATGGGAGGGGCGGGCAGGGCCACCGCACCTGGGCCCAGGGCCCTCCCACCATGGAGGAGGGGCCCTTCATCAACCTTCAACTGCATCACGAAAATTTTCTTGACCACACTTTAGTTGCATTGCAGCAGACAAGTCTGAAAACAGTGAAAGACTTCAGTTGTGCATTACATTATATACCCCTTGTCTTTGCTTATCATTCTTATCATGGTTATTTATATATATATATAAAAAAAAATAATCTTTTAAATTCCTTAAAGACACTTAAAATAAACTAAATTACAAGGTTTTCGAGCAAAACTAAGCTGTTATGTATTTAGAATGGTTGTTTTTACATTTTGCAATTAGCAAAAAGTGCAATGCATGATGGGTAGTTTAGTACGAAAGCCATCGTCCTGCTGCGTCAGCTGTCAGTGGACTAGGGAAGAAGTGCGCATGGCTTCTCTGTTGGTTGTGTACGAGAATATGTACGGATGAAGCATGTTTAAAAGTAAAAGCGGGACACAATAGAGGATGGACAGAATAATAAAGAGAAGGCGATCTTTAGACCTCTTTGAGTTTTTAATTCACCGTCTGCTTCTACTAGTTGTGAACATGACTCAGTTCCCTGTCCCTGTGCTAACACTGGCTGTAGCTCTGGCCAATGTAGAGAAGGGTTAGGAATGACATTACATTGCGGCAAGTATAATTTGTCATGCTCTATTCTGTTACTGTTGCTATCTCAGTGTCATTGTCTTTGCTACCAATTGCACTATGAAACAGTAGCTACATGTTGATTCACTCTGGATTATTGCTTTAAATAACAAACACAGTCTTCTCTATTTTAAGCTAACACCAATAAGAATCAGTGCTTGGCTCTGTGCCTAAATGACGATATGTTTACATCTTCCTGCTGCATTACTATCTCTTTGTATCCTTAAGATGCCATTGCCCAGTACTGGTGCTGTAAGTGTTAAACATCTCTGCAGTTTGCATGAGCAGGTTATGTTATATGTGTCACCCCCTGAGTTGTTGTCGTTTATCCTTGACTCATTTTGTTTTAATCATAGGGGCATTTGAGGACATGGCACTTATAGGGCCAAACTGCTATCAAACTGGTGTGCTGATGATGTGTTTTGCTTGTTTTTCAGTCATCTGTGTTCTGGGAAGGCACACACCTGTTCTTAAAGGAACAAGCAGCAGAGATCAGCATTCAGGTAAGGGTGTTTTATTGCGCTATAGGACTTATTTATATAAATTCATTAAAGGATTTTACATCAAAGACTTTGTGGAGACGATTTTAAAACATAACTAGTGTTAGAATGAAAGAGAGAGAGAGAGAGAGAGAGAGAGAGAGAGAGAGAGAGAGAGAGAGAGAGAGAGAGACTGTGTGTTAATCATTCATAGAATGATTTTACGTTTCATTTTTTACATGTTTACTTTATACCCCACATAATCCTTGGCACACACACACACACACACACACACACACACACACACACACTAACACACACACACGACCAACTGACAGCCAAAACTCCAGACACCTCAGAATTACCTATAAAAGGCATGCAGTATAGCTATAATATAGCCTATTGCTCAGCTGTAGTGCCATAACAATGCCAATCCTGTTAACATTTTAAGCTGGACATTTATTCATGCCATTTTCACACTTTCACAATATTTGGAGTAAATAACTGCACGTATAATTGTTTCATTGCTCAATTGTTCCTACAGTAAAATAAAACAAACGAATACAATAACAGATAAATAGAAATGAGAGAACTCAAACAAGAAAATGAACTCTTAGAATACCCTGTAGCCTATATTCAATTTTTACTTGACACCATAACCAAAGGTCCATAAAAAATACAAAATTGTAAACAAAGTACCTGGCTAAAATTTACAAATTATTTATTAATTAAAAAGCAAATTTTAAACCATCATTATAATATATTCATCAGAATATGAATAATTTTATCTACCAGGGTACATATTAACACTGACCAAGCAAAAATATTTGAGCATTTTATATGAACTGGTGATTGAATGTATTTTCTCTGTCAACAATGCAATAGTGCACATTATTTGTCTTGTGTCATCCACTGTTGCTATGCCAGTGTTAAAAGGTACAGTAAACATGGACAGAAAAAAAATGCAACACCAGTTAACAGAAAATTATTCTTTTGTTAGTATTGTTAACTATGTTAAATATGTTAACAAATAAACTAATTAAAATAGACTTCCTTTCCCTTCCAGTCAATCCCCAATGGCACATGGTTACACAGAAACATTATATCCTTCCTTCCCATATTATTCCTCTATTCTCACCTATCCCACTGTAACTGTGCCAACTGAAAATTTAAGATGGTTTGACTCCCCTGCAGCCCTAAGCACTGAACCCTTAAAGACTTAACCAGCATGATTCAGTCAATCATGAGGTGGACTCATTACAGTTAAGTCTGAGGGTTTAGGGGCTTAGTAAATCAGTTTGTTTAATGGGATTAAGCCATGGTCTCCTGCCCGAATGAACAGGTGTGGCCTTCCCATAGTACCAATCTCTGAATAGTTTGATACCAGTTTGGCTGTTTGTGTTCTTTCCTAAGATGATTCTATGAAATATCTGACTGAAGGACACAGTCAGCTATAAAAAAGATGCCCACTTGAGGGTTGAGACACATTAGCTGCCTAGCAAACTGCAGAGATGTTCAACATGAGTGCCGCAGTCAAACTGCTGGTGTTGCTGTTTTCCATGTGTGGAGCTCAGAGTCTGAGCACCCAGACTGAAGTCCAGTCAGAAAGCCAGAACACTGGGGCTACTGCTGAAGTCACTACCCTACTGGATGTCTACGCTGAGCTGACCCGACTCAGAGACATGGTGGAGGATCTTGGTACTGTGGTGGTGGAGCTGAGGGTGGAGCTCCAGCATAGTAAGAGCCAGCTGGAGAAAGCAGAGGCCACAATGGTAGACCTGCAAGTGCAGAATGCAGTTATAGAGAATAACATGAATAACCTGGTCAATACCAGTGCGGCACAAGAGGCAGAGTTGGAAGCAGTGAAGACCAGACTGGCTGTGAGTGAGACTGAGGTGGAGAATCTGAAGGGACAGAACACAGCACTGGAGGCAGAGATGATGACCATGACAACCGAAATTATGAACCTGATCAAGATAAGTTCAGCTCAAGAGGCAGAACTGACTGTACTGAAGTCCAGATTTGACACCAATGAGGCTCAGGTGGAGAGTCTGAAAGAAGAGAACAATGCTCAAAGGGCTGATCTGACTGCAGTTAGAGATGACCTCACAGTCACTGTGACTGAAGTGGAGAATCTGAGGACAGAGATGGCAGCTCAGCCCAAGGTGGCTTTCTCAGCAGCTCTCAGTCCAACAGGAAACACAGAGTCAGGGAGCAAAGAGATTAATCTGGTCTTCAGTAAAATCATCACCAACGTTGGACAGGCATACAGCAGCATTACAGGCCTCTTCACAGCTCCAGTGAAGGGCGTTTACTACTTCCGATTCACTGTTATGGATCACCTGCATAATCGTTCAATGGTAATCAGAATGTGGAAGAATGGGAACTCAGTCATGTATTCGTATGAACATGACTCAGATGGACATCCATCTTACCTCTCTGGTGGTCTGACGCTGGAGCTGGAGGTGGGAGACGTAGTTAACATGCGACTCCCTGCATACAACAGGCTCTACAATGATGGTCATAATTACAGCACCTTCACTGGCTTCCTCCTCTATGCTCTGTGAGGGCAGCACTGTGCAATGGTAATGCTTAAAGTATGTGCCTGTTTCACAAAGTAAAAACGAAGCAGTTAAAAAAAAAAAGTTGTCTGCTCTTTATTGTAAACTACAGCTGAAGTACGCTGCATAATGTTTTTTTAATAGATATTTTGAAAACAACAACAACAAAAACAGCAAGTGTAGCTGCTGATCCAACATGATTATCAATGTTTGACACAGGAGGGCAAAAGAGGAAAGAAAGGCTCAGGGCTGCAGAGAGAGGTGACAAGATTAGTGATATGTTGAAAATAAACTCAGAAGTGTGTGTTCAATATTGATAAGGCCAGTTCCATGGCATCAATGTGACATAACATAAGCAAACATTATTTTAATATTTTGTACATTTATTTTCACTATTTTTTACTTCTACAGTTGAATACACCAAACTCTCAAACTTAATAATTATTCACTTGTAAATATTTCACATTTTTATGGACTTCACAAATACACCACAGTTGCCACTAATTGAAAAAGAGAGACAGACAGAAAGACAGTGGTCTGCTGTTCTGCTTATGAAAATATGAAAATGAGACTTGTCTTTATAGCATACCACATACTTGTACAATCCATGCATGTAAATCATTATTATTATAAACAAATAATAATACAGACATTTTATGAAGCAAAACTGTTGTAGGTTTGTAACTTCATATCAGAAAAAAAACACTAAAATAGGGCTGTAGTATTCAAGTCCAGTCTCTAATGTTTCCTCTACACTTCCCTTATTCTGAAACTGTGCCAAATGAAAAGTTGAACTTACTTGACACCCCTGCCTCAGTCAAGGCCTCTGCTGCACCATTCCTGAGCAGGTGTGCGCCTTCCCACAACATGATGTCCACTCACTGTACCCACTCACTGTACTCACTCACTGGACACATTCAGCTATAAAAAGATGCCAGCTTTGGGGCTGAGATACATAACTTGCACATGGAAACTGCAGAGATGTTCAACATGAGTGTTGCAATCAAATTGCTGGTGTTACTGTTTTCCATGAGTGGAGCTCAGAGTCTGAGCACCCAGACTGAAGTCCAGACAGAGAGCCAGATCACTGGGGCTGCTGCTGCTGAAGTCACTACCCTGCTGGATGTTTATGCTGAGCTGACCCGACTCAGAGACATGGTGGAGAATCTTGGTACTGTGGTGGTGGAGCTGAGGGGGGAGCTCCAGCATAGTAAGAGCCAGATGGAGAAAGCAGAGGCTACTATGGACGGCCTACAAGTGAAGAACGCAGCACAAGATGCAGAGCTGGCCTGATCAAGACAAGTGCAGCACAGGAGGCAGAACTGACAGCAGTGAGGACCAGACTGGCTGTGAGTGAGACTGAGGTGGAGAATCTGAAGGGACAGAACACAGCACTGGTGGCAGACATGACAACCATGACAACCGAAATGATGAACTTGATCAAGACAAGTGCAACCCAAGAGGCAGAGTTGAAATCGCTGAAGTCCAGATTCAACACCAATGAGGCCCAGGTGGACAGTCTGAAAGAAGAGAACTGTGTTCAAAGGGCTGATCTGACTGCTGTTAGAGGCGACCTCACGGCCACTGTGAGTGAACTGAAGAATCTGAGGACAGAGATATCAGCTCAGCCCAAGGTGGCTTTCTCAGCAAGTCTCAGGACAGGGACCACAGTATCAGAAAGCACAGAGATGAATCTGGTCTTCAGTGAAATCATCACCAATGTCGGACAGGCCTACAGCAGCATTACAGGCTTCTTCACAGCTCCAGTGAAGGGCGTCTACTACTTCAGATTCACTGTTATGGATCGACTGAGTGCTCGTCTAATGGCAATAAAGATGTATAAGAATGGAAACTCAGTCATGGATATATGGGAACGTGAATCAGATTATGACCCAACTTATCTCTCTAGTGGTCTGACTCTGGAGCTGGAGGTGGGAGATGTAGTTAACCTGCGACTCCCTTCAAACAACGAGCTCATTAATAATAATCCGCATCATTTCTGCACCTTCCCTGGCTTCCTCCTCTATGCTCTGTGATAGCAGCACTTGTCCAATGGTAATGCTTAGGTAGTGAGTTTTACTATGATTGAAGTACGTGCCCATATCAAAGAGTAAAAATAAAGAAGTTGGAAAAAAAAATCTATTTTGTCTGCTTTTATCGTTAACTACACCTGAAGTACACTGCATAGCATAGATATTTTGAAAACAACAACAGTAAAAAAAAGAAAGAAAACAAAACAAAACAAAACAAAATTAAAACAGCAAGTTCAGCTGCTGAACCAATGTTTGACACAGAAGGGCAAGAGAGGGGGGGCGGATCCTAACGGCTGCAGTGGGTGGCAGTATGGGGAAGGGGGCAAAATTAGAGATATGCTGAAAATGAACCCTGAAGTGTGTTTTAGATTTGATAAGGGAATTTACATACCATCGATGTGATGGAGCATAAGAAAGCATATTATTTATATTTATATGTAATGAGATGAACAATATGATTGGATTCAGTAAGCTAATGCATTATGAGTTAGATAGATGGCGCATGCACAGCGAGACCTACATGAGACAGCACAGATATTAGATATGTGAAAATGCACAGTTGGTTCCCATGTACTTGATACGTGCATATTGATAGATAAAGATAGTTTTCTTCAAGCATTGTTGTCTTTATTCAAGAACCCACAATACAAAGAAAACATTAAAGGAGACATAGAATGGAAAACCACTTTTACATTGGTTTTGATGAATTCAGAGAGGTTGTGCAAAATGCAATTGAATATATTGTATTTTAACATCAAAGATCAAGGTACAATACTCAATTAATCCATTCTATGTCACCTTTAAATATATCATGCAGTTGAACACACCAAACTCTTAAACTTGATAATTATTCACATTTGAATATCTAATATTTTATGCATTTGACAAAAATGCACTTGGAAAAAGCACTTGGAATTGCTCATAATCGGTAGTGTCTTTCTTCAAATTTCTCAATTCTAAATGTTTTTGCCTAACAGTAGGCCTAACAGTTTTTGCCCAACAGCAACAGTACTAAATAAAGAGGAAAGAGGAGAGATAAAACAGATATCCTTGTAGCATAGTGGAACGGTTGCCAACTGGCCCTAGGCTTTGCAGGTTTAATTTAAGGTAGTGTAGAATATTGACTATGAGAGTATATACAAATAATAATTGAAATAAACAACACCAACAAAAAAAACTTTTTTCAAAAGGTAGTTAAATGACATGGATTATTTATTTGAATATCGGCTACATGGTCATTAATCTGAGGATTTATAGGCCACTTTTTCCTCCTCACTTTTGGGCCAAATTGTTTTGGTGGCATCTACAGGAGTCTATAGCTTTCCCACACTTTTGAAATCTTGATAATTATCAATTTGTCACCTAAAAACCTCTCCTACCCCATTCAGCTCCGTCATGGGTGCAGTGGTCCAAGAGAGCACGAAAGATGCCAGGCGATTTACCATCGCTTGTGCACATGTTCCTGTTACTCCATCTCACGCCACAGTTTAACTCGGTTATCAGCTAACCTTACAAACAGCGTGTCTTACAGAAAGTGGCAATTAATGCAGCGTCATCTTAACTTTGCAGACAACCGCCACCACAAGTGTTTTGAAAGCAAGTTCTACACTCACTCCCATGTCTCTGCTCCTCTTCATCCTGTTCTGTGTGCACGCCAGAGGCCCGCTGGAACAAACATGCCTATTAAATTGGCACCTTTGGCAGCAAGGACTAACTTTACAGATGCAGAAATTGTGCACCTGTACAGGGCCAATGTGATAGGGCAGGCCCAGTGTCAATTATGTCTGAATGCTTTTCATTGGCCCAGGGCCGTCGCAACAAGGCAGGCAAACCAGGCAATTGCCTGGGGCCCCAGGCTGAAAAGGGCCCCCAAGATTGACTGTTTAATCATTTTGGTAGTTAAGTTGGTGGTGTTTTCCAACAAAAAATGACTTTAAACTGGAGTTAGACAACTGTACAATACAAATAATTATATTGATGATGTTTGAAAATTATAACAATGTGGTTCATGTATGTATTTACGGGGAGTGAAGGGCCCCTATGTCCTGTTTGCTTGGGGCCCCCAAGTACCTTGAAACGGCCCTGCATTGGCCAGTTGGGGGAAAATGTAGGCCAGCAAAGAGACCTTGGATATTCCACCTGTTGTGATACAGGGGATTCATTGTGTTGTACACAAGATTCATAGTGTACACGTCACTCCTGACATTTATGTGGAAAAATACATTATGTGTGTGATCTTATGAGATGGTCCAAGCTAAAATGCCAGAATTCATTTTTGTTTAGTTGCTGATCTGTCACTTATTGGTCGGGCCAGACAAAAAACGGAGCAGTATCACTCTACAAACACATTAGCTTACTAGGAATATAATAGATAATAATAATAATAATAATAATAATAATAAAATATTTGTATTGCACATTACATTAAAAGTAATCTCAAAGTGCTACAACTTGTATGCTTTTGATGTTCAGATCCTCAGATCCACTTCCTCAGATGCCACTATGATGATGAAATATCTGACTGAATGACACAGTATAAAAAGATGCCATCTTGGTGGCTGACACACATAACTTGCGCTTGCAAACTGCAGAGATGTTCAACATGAGTGTTGCAGTCAAACTGCTGGTGTTGCTGTTTTCCATGTGTGGTGCTCAGTGTCCGAACACCCAGACAGAGAGCCAGAACACTGGGGCTACTGCTGCTGAAGGCACTACCCTGCTGGATGTCTCTGCTGAGCTGACCCAACTCAGAGACATGGTGGAGAAACTTGGTATGGAGCTGGCAGCAGTGAGAACCAGACTGGCTGTGAGTGAGACTGAGATGGAGAATCTGAAGAGAGAGAATGCAGCACAAGAGGCAGAGTTGGCAGCAGTGAGAACCAGACTGGCTGTGAGTGAGACTGAGATGGAGAATCTGAAGGGACAGAACACAGCACTGGTGGCAGACATGACGACTATGACAACCAAAATGGTAAACCTGATCAAAACAAGTGCAGCTCAAGAGGCAGACCTGACTTTGCTGAAGTCCAGATTCAACACCAATGAGGCCCAGGTGGAGAGTCTGAAAGAAGAGAACAGTGTTCAAGGGGCTGATCTGATTGCAGTTAGAGATGACCTCACAGCCACAGTGACTGAAGTGAAGAATCTGAGGACCAAGATGGCAGCTCAGCCCAAGGTGGCTTTCTCAGCAGCTCTCAGTTCAGGAAACACTGTAGCAGGGAGCACAGAGATTAATCTCGTGTTTAGTCACATCATCACCAATGTTGGACAGGCCTACAGCAGTGCTACAGGCTTCTTCACCGCTCCAGTGAAGGGCGTCTACTACTTCAGATTCACCGTTATGGATATTCTGAAAAATCGTGACATGGTCATAAGGGTACAAAAGAATGAAATCTCAGTCATGTCTATTTATGAATATGACACAGATGGACGCCCTTGTTATCTCTCTAGTGGTCTGACTCTGGAGCTGGAGGTGGGAGATGTAGTTTACCTGCGACTCCCTGCATTCCGCAGGCTCTTTAATGATAATAACAATTACAGCACCTTTACTGGCTTCCTCCTCTATCCTCTGTGAGGGCAATTGTGCAGTATGCTAAGGTAGTGCGCTTCAGCATGATTGAAGCACTGCTGTATGTGCCTCATAATGTATCATGGAGTAAAAGTAAAGCAGTAAAAAAAATTGCTGTTGTCTGTTGTTACCTCCGCCAAGGAGGTTATGTTTTTGCCAATGAGTGTGTGTGTGTCTGTCTGTGTGAGTGTCAGTCTGTCTGTGTACAGCATAACGGCCGAATCACACCGCATCTGGGCGTTCGCGGTGCGGGAGCGGGGCGGTCCGTAAGCGGTCCGTGAGCGGTGCCTGTGGACTTGGGCATTCACACAAGAAATTGTTTCTGCGGTGTTCTGCGCGAAGGGGCTGCCTGTGCTCTGCATTCAAAATCTATAGACACCGCGCAAGTCCCGCTTACCGCGCTGAAAACGCTTGGAAAAATAGAACTTGTTTCTATTTCAAAAAAGCAGCGCGGGAGCTGCGCGGTTCACCGCTCAGAAACCGGACAGGAGCCGCGCAGAACACGCGTGCAGTCTGAATGACCTAACCTGTTAACATGTATTCTAAATGAAATCGCCCCAAAACCGCGCCCGCACCGCTTACGCGCCGCTCACGCACAGGTTTGTGTGTGAATCGGCCGTAACTGGAAAAGTACTGCATGGATTTGGACAATGTGTGTATTGGGACAAGTAAGAACTGATTCGATTTAGGAGGCAATTGGTGATCCAGGACATCATCTGTGATCACATTGTCTTGGCGGAGGTCTGCACTCTCTGAGCGCTTTTCTAGTTTATTATAAACTACAGCTGAAGTATTATACACATATATCACAAAATGGTTAATGCATTAATATTTTGGAAAAAAAAACACCAAGTTTATCTGCCACTCATTGGAAACTATTATGACTAATTGTCATTGTGAGACACAGGAGGTCAAAGGACAGAAAGGCCTTTGGGTTGCAGTGGGAGGTGGTCGAGTGAGATGGCAAGAGTAGTGATATTCTGAAAATAAATCCAGGTGAGTGAGTTCCTCGTAATGCACCATGCAGTAAAAATAAAGCAGCTGAAAAAAAAACCCAATAACAAACTGACTAATTTGTCTGCTGTTTTTTGTAAACTACAGCTGACGTATGGTAGATATGTTGCATAGAGGTTACTAACCTAACTTCACACCCCTGGTTTGTGTATTTTTTGCCCTCAATGGTGCCTTCAAAGCACTACTCCCCTCAGTTTAAAGGAATAGTTCACCTCTTCAGGAAATTGGTTATTCACCTCCTTACCTGCAGTGTGTTCCAATCTGCGCACTTTGCGAGTGCACTTGTACACTTGTCGCAAAGAGTAGGGAGTTTCCCTCTGTCCCTTCCCTCCTGTCCCCTCACTCTCACTCTAGCCGTAGTTCACTCTTCAGGAAATTGGTTATTCACCTCCTTACCTGCAGTGTGTTCCAATCTGCGCACTTTGCGAATGCACTTGCGAGTGCACTTGTACACTTGTCGCAAAGAGTAGGGAGTTTCCCTCTGTCCCTTCTCTCCTGTCCCTTCCCTCACCTGCGTCACCTCAAGCTGCGCTGTATGGATGAGCGTTCTGGCGCCGACTGTGACTTGGCTGCCAGTAGCAGTCACTCAGGTGGGTGCTATGCATTGGCTGGTGGTTAGTGCGGTCACCCACCTATGCCACTCCAGGTAAAGCGCTTAATCAACTGAGTTGTGTTAAAATACGCTATGTGAGTACACTTGACTTGACGTTGACTTGACTTCAGGTTGAGTGCACTATGAGCACTATGCATAAGCTAAAGGTAGTGCTTTTAGGCCGTACATGCCTGTAACTGCCAGGTAAGGGGGTGAATAACCAATTGGTCGCAGTAGCCAAGTCAGAGTGTCAGCACAATTCCTTAAAGCGTGCAGGCTGCAGGTTGAGGAGGTTAGACTGGTTCAGGAATAGGTGTAAAGGTTGTGCCTTTTAGGCTGTGCTGCCTGGAAGGTGCCGTTGGGGGCAAAAAAAACACCATTGAGCCGCAGTAGCCAAGTCAGAGGGTCATCACAATTCATAAATCATGCAAGTCAGAGTGAGCACATTAGAACATGGCTCAAAAAGTGTGAATTTTGTATTTTCTTTATTTTTTTATTCTGAATTCAAGATTAATTTCACCATTTGGCATTTAATTTGACTATTACATGTATGGGTGGACTTGTCAAAAAACACAGTAACTTGAGAAAATGCAGCAGAACCCACAGGAACAGGAATTGGACAACAGAAATGTTTTGATAACATTGATTTAATGACATGTCATTTTGAAAGACATTGAAAATAAATCTAATGTAACATAAGATGGTCTGGCTGGTTTAAATTGGTTTGATTTAAGATTTTTTTAAAACCATCTCAAATTGTGTGAGAGCCAGCTTAAGATGGGTATCCTACAGTGCTTTCAGCCAATTTTGCTGGCCATATACCAGACACTTCCCCACAGCATAGCCATTCTTTTTTGGTAGCTGTTCGACTGCTATGAAATCATATGAAAATCTTAAATCTGATTAAACCAAACTAGCCATCAATACAAGATGGTTTTTAACTTTCTGGGTAAAGATCATATTCTGTTTTTGGCAAAACATGAAAGTTCTTGTATTTATTGCTTATCTTTTTATGTTTCGTGGTAAATCGGCCAAAAGCAAAGTTCACCTCCTGATATGCTTCAATTCTCCCTCGATGTGGAAACGTGACGTGATCTTGTGGAATACATGGTGCTACAGGTAATATAAAAGAAACGACCTCTTGGACTTGTATTTCAGTAAGTTTTTCCAGAAGTTTTCTAACAAACTCTTGACCTTTTTCAGTGCCAACATTACAAGCATAGAATATAATTTGGACCTGGTCTATTTCTGCAGGAATAATTTCCTTAAATTTTGAGGCCAATGTACTTGGATCTGTTTCACACACAGTAAAGCCATTACCTTTAGGTTTTCCATGACAATGGACTTGTATGGACAAAGATTTTATGTCAGACAAATCAGCATTTTTAACTTGCTGTTTTTTAATGTCAGTAATAGGATCTACTATCCCCTTTGTAGGATCAAAAACAGCACGATATGAACGTGTGTTACCATCTTCCTTGAAATCTTCATTCATCTTTCTCTCCGCATTAAGTGGAAAGTTTACATCACGTTGTTTTATAGCAGCGAAATGTAACACAGCACTTGGTTCTTTCCCATATACATCTAAATGCTGCTTCCTTAAGATTGTAATCAGCTCATCTGTGAATTGGTTTACTTCTTGCAAATGTTCTCTGCAATTGCTTGGGAGTTTAATCCTGAGGGTTTGGTGAGGATGTGTCTGTCCTTCAGCTTTTACTACCTCTACCAGTTTGTCAGCTAAACTCCCTGGGTTTAGCCCTCCAACAGTAAACCCGTTGTTAGTCTTACTTTTCACACATTCGGCTTTTAGTATGATTTCAACTGTGTCTGCCTCATGAATAAGATCCTGAGACACACTTTCAGCTCTACTACTCCACTCTTTACTAGCAAAATTGTAAAACTTAAGTGCCTTGTTTGCAGCTATACTAATGCGCTCATTGTGGTCACCTAATGTAAGTGAGTTTAAAATTTCAGCCTTATCCTCTTTATCTATGAAAAAATAAAAATGAATTTTCCCCCGACCAACGGATATATCTTTATGAGAGTTATGGATCTGGCGTTCAAAAGTTTCGAGGAATTCCAATCTATGAGGACTTTTGGTGATCTCAGGGAACACTATTATGACAATAGCATCACTATTAAACATTTCTGAGATAATTTTAGCAAGGTCAGTACTGATTTTTGAATCTTTTGATGCAGAAAAGTAACCACTTATGTAAAGCCGTACATGATCATGTCCATGGTTGAATTTGCCTACTGAGCCGGTGTATGTAACTTTTTCCATTTTGTCTTTGATTTTATCATATCTCTTATCAATATTTCCATTGAGGCTTAAATGAACGTGCCGGAGGTTGACAGCATTGCAGTACACCACCAGCTGCTGGAGAGTTGTCAGCAAAAGGACAGGTGCAGCAGATATTTTCACCATGGTTGGTTCAGCACAGCGTCTGTACAAACAACACAAGTCTACATCACACATTTTATAATGATAAAAATTGGTTGAGACATTAACTACTAACTACATGTTTTTTTGGCAACACTTTGCATGACAGGTGAATGCTCCATTCACTTCAGTGGGACTGCCCAACGTTCTATGGTCTGATATTTCTTAATAACCGACCGTTGCTAAGTATAACAGACTGCTGTCACGCTAAAGTGAAACAGAATGTTGACTTAACCAATCAGCTGATCTGTAAATTAACAGAATACATAATTACTGCGGACAGTATTATCCATCTTAATCATAAAAGTAACTGTTTAAGTAGTGACAAACTTCTTCAGTGCTTCATTGCTATGTTATTAATATCGACAGTAGGCAGCATCACTCTGTTGGGAGATATTCCATGATAATGAACGTTATCCCTTACATATTTAATTTTTGTAAAATAAATACAGTTGCAAGATGTAGTTGCATAATCAAGCATAATGTAAATTTACAGAAATAAATACTGTAAAAAGACTGCAAAGTACACAAAATGAGCATTCAGTCAATAGCTGTCTCAAGAGTATCTCATGGCAATACTCACTTAAGATGATTTTCCTCTATTTAGCTGTTCTAGGATAAGCTGTGAGCCGCAAACCACCTACATTTCACACACACACACACACACACACACACACACACACACACACACACACACACACACACAATTCAATTAAGATGGTCCATTAAAGCATGGAGCTTTTAGTGTAAGTAAGGGATAACGGCCGCAGAGGTGTCCCGATATAAGAAAATAATGGACGAGGCAGGGCGAAGAACAGCCCGACGGCGCAGCCTACGCCAAGTCCATTATTTTCTTATGTCGGGACACCTTGAAGGCCGTTATCCCACTTATCACCCGGTTGCAACTAAAACGTATAGACGGTAGCATAAGAAAGTGTTTAAAACATAAAAGAAGCAAATGGCTCCGTTTTGAAATAAGTTATCCTGTTCGGTTGGGGTACTATTTTCATATGAAAGAAGATCTGCATTCTAAAGAGCGTTGATAAAGAATGCTGGTGAAACTTTTTAACCCGACAAGCATCACAGGTGTCCTGTTATCTAGAAATAACGGACACACTGACAACCAATCAGAAAACAGTATCGAATTGCTTATTAACATCAGTATGTAATTATTTAACTGTTAATAGATAACAGTTAACAGTTAGGTAACAGTAATTAACAAAAAATGTACAGCATAGTTGTTTAGTTAGTAAGTTAACAGTTAGTTTACAGCTTGTTATATGCTTGAATGATAAAATGGAAAAAAAACTGATGGAATTAAATAATCTAAGTGGTTGAAACCACAAACTTTCCAATTAACTTCTTACAAATGTTAATAATCAATTTAATAACCATTTATAGAAGACGGTCATTATAAAGTGGTACCCAGTATTCCATTCCACCGGGTGATAAACTTAGATAAAGCTACAGAAAAGACACACAAAAAATCCAAACATTTTCGAAAGACTCAAGGACACTGCTAGAAGATGTAATTAGTGTTGCATTATGTACTGGTGTATGATTGGACTATTGAAATGTCACTGGAGGGGGTGTCAGACCAATCGCTAATTTTGGGTTTTCTTTCATTTACAGGATTACAAACTACACATTAATGTTTATTTTTCCATTAACCAACAGAAGCGCAGAACTTCTTCCCAGATTAGAACTGTTGTCTATGAACGTTTGCTCCTATATAGCAAACTAATGTTCATACGATACGGTCATACGATGTCAATGAGTAAGACCAGTCAGTAAGCTGTGTTACACTAATGTTGTAAAGTCTGCTCTGTTGTAATGTTGTTAAACTAATTGAACAAATTGGTGTTGCCTAGTCTGAGTTAACAGCAGTTAGCACCCCCCCACTCATTTATCTTCGCTTTGCATTGAATCAGGGCCGTTTCAAGGTACTTAGGGGGGCCCCAAGCAAACAGGACGTGGGGGCCCTTCACTCCCCGTAAATACTTACATGAACCATATTGTTATCATTTTCAAACACCATCAATATAATTATTTGTATTGTACATTTGTCTAACTCCAGTTTAAAGTCATTTTTTGTTGAAAAACACCACCAACTTAACTACTAAAATGAGTAAACAGTCAATCTTGGGGGCCCCTTTCAGCCTGGGGCCCCAGGCAATTGCCTGGTTTGCCTGCCTAGTTGCGACGGCCCTGCATTGAGTGAAAGTGAGGAGGAGTGGTGGTAGTGGTTTGGGAGTAGTGTCAGTATTTAAATGCAGCTGATCAAACTGGGAGTTGCAGTGGTACTCATAGGCTATTTTGTACGCTGTATTTAATTTCTAAATATCGCAGTATTATGCATAATGACTTTTTAGGCCTTTTGCACAGCATTTTCAAATTACATGACTATGCATTATGCATATATTGTCATTGGAAATGCAAACCAATGTATTTTTTTTTCCAAGTCATGTGTATTTTTCTTTATCATAGGCCTATGCCTAGACAGTCCTCAACTGATGCTGAAGGTAAAACTACTTTATATTTGATGCAATTCAGTTTTTCACCATTGCACAATTTATCTACTTGCTCTGGTTTTTGGTTTTACCTGTACATCCCTGTTCTAAGTCCAGACATGGACTGAAGGAAGCAATTCCCAGCCTCTGACTTCCAGATCTTATACTGTACAGCCAAATCTGTATACGGGTGAAAATGATAAATGAATAATGAACTTATTATCCTTACCATGCAGATGTGACCTAGAAGAGAAATAGCCTCAGCTTTCTGTGTCTGGTCCTGGCAAATTCTCATGTGGTGAATCCTTTCTAGTGCTTCCTCTTCTTATAGTACCTGCTTATCTTGACTGGACCAATGGCTCATAACCCATGCATGAGATGGCTCCTAACCCGTGCATTTTATCTGACACACATTACGTACAGTAATTTCCCGCATATAAGCCACATTGTGTATAAGCCGCAGGACAGTGTTTTATGCAAGTTTAAAAAAACAAACATATTAACACCATATTAACTGCCCCCGTTTTAACCTTATAGCGGAAGAAATTTTGCAAAATCAATGTATAAGCCGCGGCTTATAGTCGGGGAATTATGGTATATTACAACTATCATTGTCATAGCAGTAGACAAAAATTAAGCCTCATGGGTTAGTTAATCTTTATTTGTCCTGAGACCGGAAATTTTATTTTCACTGACCACACAAGTCTCACAAACATGAAATACATTAAATACATCGATACACACCACTTTGTTCCTTCACCCACCACCAGGACACTCACATGAAAAACTTTGATACACACAACATATTTTGTTAACAAACCAAATGTCTATCTAGAAATACAAATGTATGTAATTTGCTGGCTCTCTTCAGACACTATAACATTGTAAACAGACTGTTGATGTTGGTGCTTTTGCTTTCTCATCACTAAATTTACATACTTTCAAGAATATATTGACTATATGTGCATATTTTGAACTAAACCCATTAGCTTTCACCTAGACCTACACTGTGGGTAAG
>JAODXP020000031.1:27979245-27981745 GCA_027497455.2 Sardinella longiceps
TTCTCCATTGGAATCCCATACAAAAATGCCTGAAGTCTTTCTTACTGGCTTCATGTCGCCACATAGACATCATTTCTTTCTTTCCATCAGAAGTGTAGAAGCTTTCGGCTAGTCTCCTGAGCTGTGGATCTTCCCAAGGTTTCTTCCTTACACCGTGTCCTAACTGAACGCGATGCGACTGCATTTGTGCGTCAAAAAGAGTTCGATCACTTTGTTTTCTATTGGAATGTCCTTACTGACTGTTATACGATGCAACGCAACTAGTTGCATTGCTACACAAAGAATTTAGTCGCTCTGTCTGTTTCTATTTCAGTCGCGCAAGTCGCATTGCTCTGCCAGATTGAATGGAGAATCAAATTGATGTGCTTTGAGAAATTACAGCGCTATAGCCTCTTAGTCAGACCAAAGTCTCGCAGAGCTTTGAAAGTCGATGGCAATCAGGCTAATGTAGCTGCTTTCCTACTGCAGTTCTGTATTATATAACACCCCCCCCCCCCCCTGGCCCCCCAACCCTAACGCCCTTCCCCCTTCCCCCCATTAATAATGGATTTTTTTAACACCAGTTATCATATGCATGTGACAAATAAAAATAAATACAACAGCCACAAAATACTTAACAAATGTCTCACAGATTTTGTCTACTTTATTTTCGATCTGTGAATGTGTTTATTTGAACAAAGTTTGTCTTCCACACTCAGAGTAATGGAGCTGGAATTGGAGCCTGAAAGTTCTAGAATGCAGCTGGAATCAAGGCAGAGAACAATATAAGGCGTGACATGCAATCAGACAGCTGCCTCATTGTGAAACTGACTCTGCCTGTTGATTATGTTAAACGCTATTCACACACAACACACACACACACACACAAACACACACACTCACACAAACAAGCACACATACACAGAATCAGAGATGAGTGCATCACTGCATATAAAGAACCCAAGACACACACACACACACACACACACACACACACACACACGCACACACGCACACACACACTGCAATCAGATAACTGCTCTTTAATGAAGTGATGCTCTGTCCATTAAATTTGGCAAAAGTGAAACATTGCACAAGAATACATACACAGACAAAAAAGAACAAAATAAAACAGATCTGGACAAGAGATAGATTTGTGTGTGTGTGTGTGGCCACTATATTGGTAAAATGTAATTGGCACATAGTTAGGCATGCATTGTAATAGTGATACAATACACAACACAATAGATTGTGTTGTGTTGAGATTTGGCCCCTTTTTCCTTTTGTCTGTGTGGGGATAGTGTGTATGTTTGTGTGTGTGTAGTCTTGTCTCTATGGTAACTTCTCTACTTGTCTTGACAAAATCTCAAGACAATAGATGTGTTTGTGTGTGTGTGTGTGTGTGTGTGTGTGTGTGTGTGTGTGTGTGCGTGGGTGTGTTTATGTGTGTGTGTGTGTGCGTGTGTGTGTAGGCCATGGCAACTTCAAAGCACGTGCTGTGATGGTTTCCGTCTGCTGGCTACTCTGAGGTCTTTTTGGGTCAAAAACAATAAAAGACAAAATCATGTATCTTTCTCAAGACTCTGATGGAGATGCCGGAAACTAAGCATTAAAACATTAGTCTTTTGTTGTGCAAATGAGAAATCCGGTCTGAATCATTCAATAGCTCTGTTGATGCTATACCTGAGCGCTGTCTTTTAGAAAAAGAACAAGAAAATTTGATGCTACATAGACCAAATAACAAACATATTATTCTGTATTTTTGGGTCACTTTGTGTTAGCAGTGTATGAGGTTTTATGGCCTATGTGACGCCATTCATATTCTAACTCTCTCTCTCTCTCTCTCTCTCTCTCTCTCTCTCTCTCTCTCTCTCTCTCTCTCATCACTCTCTGAACCCATTATAGATCTATCTGAATCTAAAAAGAACACACAGACACACTATGTTTTTCTCTCTGTGGCTCTCTCTCTCTCTCACACACACACACACACACACACACACACACACACACACACACACACACACACACACACACACACACACACACCCAGGGGCGTCGTGGTGGGGGGTAAGGGGGCCCCAAGAGGCAGGAGGGCCCTTGAGGAGTCTGGAATTGTGTTTTAGGCGGTGAGGGGGGCCCATGGCCACTGCTTGTGCAAGTTGGGATTCTCTCTCTCTCTCTCTCTCTCTCTCTCTCTCTCTCTCTCTCTCTCTCTCTCTCTCTCTCACACACACACACACACACACACACACACACACACACACACACACAGAGTTGGAATTCTCACACTCATACTGGGAGGCTGTCCATATGTGAGCCACACAAGAGACAAAACCATCACCAGTGCACCCGCTGACCCACACACACACCAACACACACACACACACACACACACACACACACACACACACACACACACACACACACACACACACACACACACACACACACAGCTGCAAAACCTTGCTCTCAGCTCTTGTATCTGTCCTGCTTAGAACTGCTTATGTGGGTCAGAAATCTC
>JAODXP020000031.1:27986745-27991745 GCA_027497455.2 Sardinella longiceps
TTAATTACACACTCTACACACACACACACACACTCACACTGGCACACGCATATACACCCAAAGTTTAACAAAGCACACACAAATGCACACACAGAAAGGAACAGACACACACACACACACACACACACACACACACATTGGGCACACTCATACACCCACACACACCTACAGTTTAACAATGCACACACAAATGCACAGACAGACAGACACACACACACACACACACACACACACAGACACACACAGACACACACCTTACCCAAGTGAGTTTTACAGTACTACTTCGGCTTCCAACACTGCAGAGGTCAACGAGTTTTATTACAAACACTTTTATTCTGCAAATACAGTCTAAACACTCACAGTCCCTTCCCACTCTCTCTCTCTCTCTCTCTCTCTCTCTCTCTCTCTCTCTCTCACACACACACACACACACACACACACACAAGCCTTGAAACTGAAAAGCTGGAAATGAACTTTACAGGCAGCAGAGGACCACTGGTGTTCACTAGAAAATCCTCTTTGTGTGTGTGTGTGTGTGTGTGTGTGAGTGTGTGTGTGTGTGTCTTTCTAAATTATATGACCTTTCTAAATTAAATGACCTATTGTAGACAGACATACACCTTTGACGTGTACAATTTCACACAAACACACTTTGTAGGGCATGGTTGCTGAATCACTCTCTCTCTCTCTCTCTCTCTCTCTCTCTCTCTCTCACACACACACACACACACACACACACACACACAGAGAGAGAGAGAGAGAGAGAGAGAGAGAGAGAGAGAGAACCTGTTCCTCAGGAGCATCTGGTCTTGCTGACATGGTTCACTAAGTCGATCACTGACAAAAACATCCCCAAACCAGCCACACACACACAAACACACACATTTTCTGGAAATTCTATTTATCCTTGAAGGCTCCCTGTCTCTCTCTATCTAAAACTCACACACACAAACACAGACTCACACACACACACACACACACACACACACACACACACACACACACACAGATATCACAGGCTGAGAATGTGAAGTTCACGTGTAAGGCTGTAGACGTGTGTTCACACAAGATGACTTTATGCCCTAGTGTGTTTGGGGGGTAGGGGGTTAATCCCTGTGACACAGAGCTGTGTGTGTGTGTGTGCGCACCCACTGCAGTCTCCAGATTCCACATGCCCCCCTGGGAGCCATCAACAAAATCTACCACACACACACACACGCACACACATGTGGATGCAAACATGCAGACACAGACACACACACAGTCATGACTTCACAAGCTGACACATCCAATACTCACACTCACGTGTATTTCATTCACCCAGTGAGTCAGAAAAAGGATTGAACAGATATCTATGACACACACACACACACACACACACACACACACACACACAAACAAGGACACACATACAGGACAGACAAGGTCAACTATCATCTGTATGAACTTGTCACTCAGGCACCATATGTCCATGATTGGATGTGTGTGTGTGTGTGTGTGTGTTTGACTGCTGTGATGGTGAGTAGTGTATGTGTGTGCGCAGAAGAGAAAGAGTCAGACAGAGAGAGAGAGAGAGAGAGAGAGAGCACACATCATGTATTTTGGCTGCAGTGCAGGGAAAATCCATAAATGTTTAGTCTTGTGGTAAATATTTGCTGCAGAGATTTCAACAAGGACACGGAGCTACTTAAAATCTGAGTTAGGAAATCTATGATCTGTCAGTCACACAGACACACACACGCACACACAGACACCGCACAGAGGGTTTCTGCAGACTTCAACAAGCTAAATTTGACTTTTTATGACCATTGTGATGATTAAATTTCAAACTTAATGCCCCATTCTATCAAAATAAATACATGAATTAAAAAGAAAATAAGTGTGTGTGTGTGTGTGTGTGTTCCTTTCTGTCTGTGCATTTTTGTGTGTGCATTGTTAAACTGTAGCTCTGTGTGGTAGCGTATGAGTGTGCCAGTGTGTGTGAAAGGGTGTGTGAACGCGCGCGCGCGTGTGTGTATGAAGAGTGTTTAATTAAAAAAAGAGGCTTGTATGTTTAATGATGTATCCTAAAAGAACCAGCAAGATCAATCAATTTATGGTATTAGGGATAGTAGGTACGCTCCATAAGGGAAATGGCCTGAGCTATAGCTTTACGGCTATGGGAAACAGGTGCTGTTCACACTGAGGCTGTGGAGTCTCGAAATGAACTTTGTGGACTCTATTGTATGTCAACAACAGACTAATTTAAAAGCAACACTACATGCATTTTTGTTAACCTGAATACGGTATTATACTGTATGTAAGATTTTTTTTACAGCAAATTCATATACAGCATTCAAATATGTGTTCAAGCCTCTGCGGAAATCCTGACAGGCAACACACAAGGGAGTCCTCTCTCTTTCTCACACACACACACACACACACACACACACACACACACACACACACACATACTCACATGTCATTGGAATTGATCAGACAGAGAATGAATCAGAGCCAGGAAAGAAAGATTGATTTGACACAAAAGTGAATATTTAATTGTACCAGTATGTGAATGTGTGCATCACCCAAAACACTCCCCATCCCCATCCCCCAAACTAGCTCTGCCTTACTGGCAACACGGATAACCGGCTCAAAGAGAAGGCATTTAAATAATTCAAATTAAATACGTCCAGTATAAACAAGGCATTGAGTACAAAAGTTTGGTATGCTGGGTTCATGATAATATGGAGTCCATAGCACTTTGATTTTGATATTTTTTTTCTTTCTTTTTCTTTTTTCTTTTTTTGCTGAAACATAAATAAAATACAATCTTTGCACAAAAGGCCGAGAGAGAGAGGTTAAAAAAGTAATTTTGACCATAAAAATATTCACTCAAAAAGGTGAAACATAATTAAAAATAATTAACACAAAACAAACCGACAAACTGACAAACAAACATTGCTGAGTTTGGGAAACTACAACACATATGGCCTATAAAGGAAGACTGATGGGTTTTGCTTGCATCCCATTGGCTAATTGGCCAAATAGGGGCGGGGCAGGCATGCTAATGCTCATTGGTCAGTCATTCTGTTGCCATGGATTGGGTTTGACAGTCACTCTTATCCCCAGGATAGCTGATAGGAAACAACATCTCAAACTGGCCCTCTTGCACAGACCTCTGGCCCAAGGAAATGTTGTCACTTGGATTTGAAATGGACCGCTGGACCGATGGGAACGCCTTTCTCAATTCTGAAACTAATCTTTGGGGTTTTGGTGTGGATGTTCTACTTTCATGATGTCACCCCCGGCTGTGGTTTTGGAGGCCTCCCACTGTACTTGTGCAAGATCCAAAAACTCTGATAGCCTCCAGATCCAGGGGTGAGGCTTGAGAACATTCTGGAAGGCTACAACACTTCCGAGAGAGCTACAGAAGGTTCCAACATCCTCTCAATGATTCTAGAAGGGTGCAAAAAATTCTAGAATCCCTCAATTGCTTCTAGAAGGGTGCAGAAGGCTTCAGAAGGCTGAAGAAAGTTCCAGAAAGTTCGGCTGATGGAGAGTAGATCTTGTGTAGTTGAGCACCGAGACATCGCTGTCAAACTGGCTGTGGGGGGTGCGGAAGCACTGGGATCAAACACACACACACACACGCATACACACACACACACACACACACACACACACACACACACACACACACACACACAAACAAACAAACAAACAAACAAACACACACACCGCTCCAGGAGGTAAACAGCTCAGATTGACACTCAAGTACACACCAGAGGTAAACAAATAAACAGACAAACAAATAAACAAACCAGTAAACACTAACAGTAGCTCCATGATGAATGGATGATAGAAGGGAGAGAAGCCCTCAGTAGCCACACACACACGCACGCACACACACACACACACACACACACACACACACACACACACACACACACACACACACACACACACACACACACACACACACACACACACTCATTCACAAACACACTCACAGTTCCAGTCACTTCACACAGCCAGTTCACAAACACACACACACACACACACACACACACACACACACACACACACACACACAATGATCACATGCTGGAAAACACACCTTTCTCAACCGTGTATGCCATCCAGTTCATAAGTAGACACACACACACAGCTATGTGTTTGTCCAAAGAGAGAAGGGGGGGGCTGTCTTTGAGGAACTGATATGGAGTCCAAAGCATCTCCAGCATGTCTTCAGGATCAGAAGAGGTTTACTGGGCATCCAGTGGTCCTCAGGCCTTTTGTACTGTAGCTCTCTAACGAGGACCCTGAGTTCTCAAGTAGACTCTGGATTGATATCAAGGACCCAAGTAGACTCTGGGCCAGATGGATGTCAAGGACTCGAGTAGGACCATGAGTCCATCCATTGGACCTTGAGGTACCTTTAGGTCTTTAACATGAACTTCAGCACTGCATCAGACTCTGTGTAACACAGAACTCAAGATCCCAACAAATCTCCAGGTCAGAACCAAACTCAAGGTGTGTATTATATGGACCTTAAGTCTCTGGCAGACTGTATAAGATGGACCCTTGGGTCCTTCCAGTGGACATTAGTTCCTGTCCTTGTTCCTGGTCTTAAATATGGGAGCTCAGTTCTGAGGTACAGTACTTCAGGGGGAACTGAATGAGTAGGTACCTTTTAGCCCAAACTGGTACTGGTAGTTCTGGTAGGGCTCTCTCCAAATGGGCTGGTGGACGACCGGATCACACCACCATCCTCATGGATAGATAGATAGACAGATAGAGAGAGGCAGACAGAGAGAGAGAAATAGAGGGAGAAAGAGAGAGAGAGAGAAAGAGAGAGTAAGAAAGAAAAGGGATAGAGTAACTATCAGATAGGAATAGAGAAAGGGAAAGAAAGAGAGCAAGAGAGAAAGACTGTGAGGGAGAGAGAAAGAGAGAGGGAGAGGGAGGGAAAGAGAGAGAGAGAGAGAAGACTGTGAGGGAGAGAGAAAGAGAGAGGG
>JAODXP020000031.1:28009245-28016745 GCA_027497455.2 Sardinella longiceps
GGGCTTCCAAAAACAGACACAAAGCATGCGTGCACACACACGCACACACACATACACACACACGCACGCACACACACTGAGTGTGGGCCAGTGTCCGGGTGATTTCATCAGCCGTGTGACTCAGGGATCCCTGTAATTGGGTCAGTCTGTGTCTCAGCTTCAACTGAGACTCCAAAGTGTGTATGTGTGTGTGTGTGTGTACACATGCATGGATGCCTGTGCATTTTAGATGAAGACAGATTCACCTGATTTCAGGTTATATTGCGTGGGCAAATGTGTCACACAGTCAAACACAAGGTTATAATGTAAGTTGTGCGTTGTGTGTGTGTGTCAGTGTGTATGTGTGTGTACGTGCATATGTGTATTTGTGTATGTGTGCACATGTGTATGTGTGTGTTTCAGGCCCCACTGACAATGTAATCTCAAAGAAAAACACTACTTATCTGAAGACCAACAGAACACTTAGATATGCTTGAGAGACGGAAATCTGCCTTTGTGTTAGTGTGTGTGTGTGTATTTGTTAAATTCCATGGCAGTGATAAAGCTGGAACCCCCACTGGCCTGGTCTCCTCCCTTGCAATGCTACTCTGTTGTTATATCATATCACTGTCAACTGCAGCTGTTCTAGAGCCATTGTGACTTCACAGCATGTACGCTGCAGTTGTACTGGTGTCATTGTGACATCACTGTATCTACATTGCAGCTGTTCTAGAGCCATTGTGACTTCACAGCATGTACGCTGCAGTTGTACTGGTGTCATTGTGACATCACTGTATCTACACTGCAGCTGTTCTAGAGCCATTGTGACTTCACAGCATGTACGCTGCAGTTGTATGGTGTCATTATGACATCACTGTATCTACACTGCAGCTGTTCTAGAGCCATTGTGACTTCACAGCATGTACGCTGCAGTTGTACTAGTGTCATTGTGACATCACTGTATCTACGCTGCAGCCGTTCTCGAGCCATTATGACATCACAACATGTACACTGTAGCTGTTCTACAGTAGATTCATTGTGATATCATCTACATTGCAGTTGGATTGGTGTCACAATGACACCACTGCATCTACACTGCACTCATATTGTAATTATGACATCACAATATAAACGACCATGGTTAGTTCTGATTTGATTGTGATATCACTGCATCTACAGGTATTCTGATGTGACTATGACATCACTGTTTCTACTGCAGCTGTTCTGGTATGATTTTGACATCACCGCCAGTGCTGCCATCCATTCACAGGAGATTAAGGCTATGTCAAGGTATGGCAAGGTAGTGGCTTGCTGCCTCGCTGTCTTCACTGTCTACAAAGTTCCTGCTGTAGAACGTATCAAGGCAGCTGCTAAAAACTTGTTTCGGACGCCTTAGCAAGTTAGAACGGTGTCTTTTTGTTTATTTAATTATCTGGGCGCCGTTGCCAAGAGATTGGTAGTTTCTATAGAATGTTGGGCCCTGAAGGCAGTATGAATGAACCATCGATGCTTTGTGCAGTAGCATCCTATAGCTACTGCACAAATATGTGTTACATGTATGTAGATTGTTTTTCGTTTAGGCTACTATAAATTGTACTCTATGTACTTAATGTTTGTACTGTCATACTTTTGTCAACATTGCCTCCTCAACACAATCCACCTAAGCATAAACAATACTGTAAACACAAACACAAAAAATAATCATGCAAACATATACATGATCATTAAGAGCAGAGCTCCTTAACCATCAGATGATACAGCTCATGAGATGCTGAGCCCAGGCTAATCACTTGTCTAATGACATGACTTCCTTTTGTCTTAGCATTCACATACGCCCATACAGCACACCCATTTCTCTTTCAGTACAAGACTGCTTCTGTGTGTGTGTGTGTGTGTGAGAGAGAGAGAGAGAGAGAGTGTGTCTGTCTGGCCAGAGAGGTGCAATGTGTGAGTTTGGCAGTAAACTGTACTGGGTGTGTTGCAGTCTACTCTAGGCTCGCCTCGTTGTCTTCTCACTTCTATTTCTGAACAACCATACGTGAGTGTGTGTGTGTGTGTGTCTTCAAGGAGAGGTGTTTAAGGGTGCTAAAGTGAGTGTGTTTTAGTCTACTCTAGAGTATTCTCACTTCAATATCTTCGCAATCATAGGTGTTTGTGTGTGTGTGTGTGTGTGTGTGTCTGTTTTGTAAGTGTGTCGCGTGAGAGTGTGTAATGAAAGTCACACGACTCCTTGAGGTCAGAGAACTTAAGTTGGTTAAGGCTGTGAACACAAAGCAGGTAATTAGCATTTGCACACACACACACAAACACACATCACACACACACACACACACACATCACACACGCACACACGTTCTTAATTTGCATTCAGGCCACCACTGCCCCAGCCTGAGCTTACCTACCCTTTGAGTTTACATACCCCATGATCCTGTGTCTACTCCAGTGCTAATGTCACGCACGATCCATCACACGCCCCTGGACAGCCACTACACAAAATATACTCTCATACTTTCACTAAACTATGTCTCTCCCTCAGTCCAAGAGAGTAGCTGTGTGCACATCCCACCTGTTAGGCCAGGTGACAAATGAAGTATCGTGCAGAAGAAAGGAAAATGTCCACAACACTGATTATACTCCCATAATTTAATTAAAAAGCAACGTTTCGACCCTTTATGGTCTTCTTTATGGTCTTCTTCTCCCTCAGTCCATCATACCCCCTCCCTCTGCTTTGAAATGTTTAAACATAGGCCAAATGACATATAATTACAACAGTCATAAATGTGAATCTCATTAATGTTTAGGATACCTGTCATGTCATGTTTATAACAGGCTCATGTCAGCCTTAAACACCTTTGGTGTTTTTGAATACTTAGGTGTCTAGGTATTCAAAAATATGTTTGATTCAAAGATGTGTTTAACAGTGCTTCTCAGATAACATCAGTAAAATCACTGTTTTGTTGATTTAATCGAGTTTGGACAAATCAGATAACATTAACCAAACTGCAACTGTTCTGATGTTACTGGAAAATCTAATTTAAAAAATAAAAATAAAAAAGATTTACAACAATTGAATTTAAATGACCTTGAAATTGGCCTTGTGTTTTGGAAAAGAGCTCCTCATATACTCTGTCCTCCCTCAGTTTGAACTACTGCTACCTCTGCTGCTGAAATTGAGCCCATTTCCCCAGCCCAGCCTAGCCTAGCCTAGCCTAGCTGATGCCTTGCCCAATTCTGAGTAGTGTTCGTCCTGCCAGCTCCCACAACATTATCTGGATCCATCTCAGACAAGCCATTTCCTTTATGGCCTTAATGACAATAACAACATCAGATAAGCAGATTAACCACACAAGCATACACACACACACACACACACACACACACACACACACACGCACAGAAGCAGATGCACAAGCAAAAAGAGATAGGAACACACACACACACAGACACACACACACACGCACACGCACACACACACACACACAATAGACTCAACGCTAAAATGGATTTTTATGTTTTGCTACCGGACAAGCTGTTTCCACGCAGTGTCCCTAAGGTGTCGTGGCTTTTTTCTTTATCAGCAGGGACAGCCATCTAGGAGTCGAGAGGACACTGCAGGATGCGCCACCAAAGAGCAACCCAAGCCATCACAAAGCCATCCCTAATCTATCAGACCTCAACAGTAAACTCACCCAAGAACAGGGCACAAGCCATTGCACATGATCCCACATACCCTCTTAACCCCGTTTTCATTCTAGTCAGATCAGGACACAGATACAGGTAGGGCTATGGTGTGGAAGTAGATACAGGGCTGTGGTGTGGTTTAGAAGTATATGTTTTGGAGAGAGCTTTGTGCCATCTGCAATAGCAACTCCGACACATGCAAGGACACATGCAAGGCAGTGATTGTCACTAAGCTCCCCCACATACTTCTCTAAAGCTAAAATTGTTGATGTTTCTTTCTGTCTGTTATGTGTAAGGTTTTGACATATGGATGTGAATCTATGTTGGCTGGTACCGTACGTGGGTAGTCATGGTGGTGGGTTGTAGGAATGTGGCTGAGTGTATTTATGTATTTCATGTTTGTGTGGGTTGCATCGTCAGTGAAAACAAATTTCCTATTGTGGACAAATAAAGACCAACCAACTAACTAGCTAACTAAACAACTCTAAGATGCTGTGCGTCAACCCACAACAGGACACACAGCAAGGCATCCCATTCACTGGAAGCCAAACAGCAGGACAGGGCCTAGAGGACTGCAAGACACAGACCACCAAGGGACACCTCAATGCAGACCATCTCAGTACTGGACCATAAGCATAATATTGCCACCAGGACACAATTGCCCAGACCGGAACACTGCCCTACAAAAGCAAAAGACCTTAACTCACCAGAGTGTGAAACTGAGAAAAATGACCTTAAAGTTTTCTTATTGTCCAGCCAATAGTATTATAGGTAGGACATTGAAAATTTGCTAAGTAGTTGTCATAACTATTACAATTATCAACATTATTTAAAAATGGGCTTAAACATGACCCTTGACCCTTATTTGGAAGTTAAGGTACTCTGCTGTTGCATTGCCTACAGATCACAATGGGTCATACCAAAGCAGAAGGCATTAAGTTCTATTGGCTGTGCATTGTTCAGCTGCTATAGGCCTGTTATATGATGACAATGATTAACTTATTTAAACATAGTGATTTGGATATAATTAGGGTTAATATGTATGTGTAATATTTGAAGTTAGTACAGATCTTTATCACCTGTTTACTGAACAATGACGCTTAGCCTATTAGTAGCTTAATAATAAAATGGATAGGTAATACTTGTATTTTAATTCTGACATCAAACTGGACTGCTGTTTTAAATTACATATTCTAACAAGACCAGGTAGTCTATTTTACCCTTTCATAATGAATTATCATTTAAACAGAATGAAAAACGATTTGCATTCACAAATCCTTGTGCAGTTATTCTAGCTGCAGTAACTGCACTTTAATGCATGGCTAAACACAGACGTAAAAAATGTTTTGTACTTGCAACTTTAACCATTTTAGATAGCTAGCTAGCTGCACTAATGCATGACTGGCTTATCCAAGCATCAGGATCTGAATTCGCATTGTGGATTAAACTCATCTGTCCTGTACAATGGATTTTGTTGGTTACAAGGAAAGGTAGGGAAATTGATTTCTACTAGGCTACTTCTGCTACGATTGTGAAGTTAAGTTGTATTGGTGTTTGTGAGCTTGTCACGTAGATTTCCTTAGGGCTGTCAGTTAGCGGTCACAGGCAGGGATAGTGTTACCAGCTTCATTACAATGAAAACATTATTTGTATGCTTTGATTTAAAGCTGATTACGCCGGTTTTATTATCACCATTGCCTTTTGTTGCATGTAGGTTACGTTTGACTGGTTAGCTGTAACCTAGCTTAATTGCTAGTTAAAACCACCGTAACACTTCGTTCAAGTTAATTTGATTCAGATATACTATAATAGAGAGTTAATTCACTGTCAGAATTAACTAAGTTCTGCTAATTAAACAGGAACTTTACTTTGTTTGGCAGCAAAACTTAGCCAAAGTACATGAACTTACAGTTAAGGCATTCTAACTTTACTTTGTTTGGCAGCAGAACTTAGCCAAAGAACATTAACTTCCAAGTTAAGGCATTCTACTTTGGTTGTTCAGCGGCCTCAGTGTTCTGGAATAACAAGTGTGGAACCTTAACAACTGTTAAGGCATTCTGCTTTGGTTTCTCCTATGGTTTTTGAAGTTAAGGTTGTCAAAGCCCTTTATTTTCTTGTTAAAACAATGAGATTGACTCACAATATTTATTCACATGATAAAGGAGGTCTCAAGTACCCCCAAAATGACATTAACTCATTTTTGACAAAATTTGATGTTAAGGTCTTTTGCCTTTGCAGGGCAGTACAATGCAGTGAAGACTATCACAGAGTCGTTACTACTGCGGGACACAGGGAACACCAGCTAACACCAGTACAATGCAGTGAAAACTATCACAGAGTTTTCACCACTGCAGGATACAGCTAATCAGCACACACCAGTACAATGCAGTGCAGGCCATCACAGAGTCTGACCTGAGTCCCAGTATATAGCTTCGGAATCTGACGTCAATTAACCTAGCAAAGGCTAATCAGAATCCAGTAGAATCGCCAACATTTTGTGAGGCCAAGTTACCTGCTCTCCTTTTGTACGAGATGCTTGATCTAACAGTCTTAGTTGCTTACTTGCTTACTGGCTTCACATCGCCACAGACATAATTTCTTTCCATCAGGAAAGAGCTTGTGACAACTACCCCATTTTCAGACGTTAATTTGCTTTGAGACGATAGCACACTACCGTTTACAGTGTATTCTCAACAACGAATGTCTTAACTGGCCTCACATCATGATGGCCAAACTGTGGCCAAATACCCGGAAGGAACGCCTTTTTCCTAAGCTCTATTGAGGTCTGGTGACTTGACTTGAACTTGAGCGCTGATGACTTGGTCTTAGACTCAGACTTGCACATTGACTGCATTCAGACTGCAGTTGGATATGAGATACTGTATTCTTTTTTAGAACACAAGCGCCATCGGCCTTCTGCTGAATATTCATGTGAGAAGGGAGTGTTGCACTTTCAATGAACCTCGCAGTTCCTCCATATGTAAACTCTTACTGAACTGACAATGACTAACAGCCTATATAACATTGTAATTGCATTCATCATCACATCATACTCTGATTCACTGATATGGAGTACACATACAAACGTATGTAACCAAGGTCAACACACACACACACACACACACACACACACACACACACACACACACACACACACACACACCATTGCCCAGACCATTACAATGCAGTGAAGACTATAACACAGAGTTGTCACCACACACACACACACACACACACACACACACACACACACACACACACACACACAGACAGACACAGACACAGACACACACACTTTCTTCCACAATCTTGTGTAGCCAAACCAAGGTCATCCTGCATTGTTCCAGCCCAGGGCTCAAACCCCTGATGCAATCCTGGACAGGGAGGTGAGCCTCTAGTCAAGATTTTGCAGACAGACATTTTTTTTCACCCGCATCATAACACTCATCAGTCCACCATCTATCCAGACCAACGTTTTCACCAATTTTCTAAACCACATCCTCCAAACACTCCCCACGCTGGTTGTGTTTAGGTTTGTGGGCGTTGATACAAGGTGCAAGCGAGATTGGTTTCAACCTCCACCTGCCCGAATTTTTAATCAAAATAATTGTCTTTCATCATGGGGAGTTCACTGCTGTAACTGCCAACCGCGCATCTTTAGTGCCTACGGCAGTTGAGCAAAGAGCCCAGGCTTGCAGGAGGCACTTGTGGTATCAGGAGGGAGGTGCAACTGAAGCACCGCTAGGCTAGCTAGCATCTTGTGCAAACACTATTACAGTGCAAACAGAATCTCAGCGCCCCCAGGGCAACATAACACTAGCCTGGCACGCCCTCCCAGTG
>JAODXP020000031.1:28021745-28029245 GCA_027497455.2 Sardinella longiceps
GGTGAAAGTTCCCCGCATATCCATCGGGGTTTCCCGTTCGGACCGTCTCTTGGAAGGGTGCGGTGCGTTGGAGTCGGTGCTTGCCGCTTGCCGTGATACTTCACGGGATATTTGTGACATTTAAATTATTTACTTCCCCATTCCCGTCCCAAACGCGAAACCCGATACCTCTCTCTCTCCCCCTCCTCAAATACAAATTACACGGGCTGCAAGCAGGCAGGAAGATGGTCAGCGAGTTGAAATGTGTGTGACAGGACGGCGCACCAATGAAATGCGGGTTGCCTGACAGCTGGCCAATCGTGGGACGGGTGGGGATGGCTGCGCTTCGAGTCTGCGGGACTTGTTTTTCTGGCCGTTTTTCTGCACATGCTGACACGCGGCCCACTAGCCTACTGTACCACGCCTCGGGAGCGACTCAAAAAGCGCGTGCACAGCAGGCACCGTACTGACCTACTGTAGACTGAAGCCCTCCCGGCAACGCACATGCATGGCAACCACCCCCAAATGTTAGGGCCTGAGGCACAGCCCGTAGCCATTCCGAGAGGAATAACAAAAGCTGTTGTGCCACATATAACTTAAACATTAGAGGGCCAGACATCTGAGATGAAAATCTGGGACATTTCCTGATTTTTTCTGGGGAATATTCCTCCATATAGGCTACATCCAATATTGTAGGCTTCTTTTCCCTGTAGCAAAGTGTTGTTTGTCCTCTTTACAATTTCATGAAATGAGTAGCCAGATGTTTAACTTCAATATTTGGGTACAAACAGAAGTTCATTTTTATTTTATCAGGAACAGACCACAAAAATAGGCGACTGTCCCTGGGAATTCAGAGTCATCTTTTCTAAACAGTGGCACACTATAATGTCAAATTTATCAGATGTCAAATTGATACAAAATTATCCCAAAATTCAATAACGGAACTGGTTAGAACACAAAAGGGTTTCCTCACTGGCTGGTATGTGCACGCTTTGTAACAGCATACATGGTCCTTGGATCTAAGCCCAGATATTTAATATCAGGTTCCTCAGTTGTACCCAGAGCTTGGTGGCCCACTGCCCTTTTCCAAATCACGTCTCATACCTCTGTCTGCATAGAGACCAGTGCTGTAATTGGGTGCTCCACCCAAATGTAGATAGAGTGAGTTTACATATTTCTAATTGCATTGTAGCATTTCGAGAGTCGAATGTAGAGTGCAAATCAACAAATAAAATGCTATGTTGTTATTGCTTATGGCTCCAACATAAATTGATATTCTCTTAAGAGTTTAAAAGCTAAAATGTATCAGGTTGCACCATGCACTTGTAGTTAAATCAGTGTGAAACTGAATCATGATTCAATGTTTTACAGACCAGTCGTAGACAGAGACCAATGACAAACAACAAAGAAAACAAAACAAAAACAAACAAACAAACAAAAAAAAACACACACACACACACACAGGCCAAATTGTTCAGTTGCATTAGTTGTTGTAAGTTGGTCTATTTTGTAGTGACCTCAAACATCAATTGACTATGGAAATCTTCAAATCCCAATCAGAGGAAATGACTGTAATGAAATGCTGGGACTTTCAAACAAATAGGCTATATATCAGTCATGTCACGTGTGGAAAGGCACCCAAGGCTGTAAAACCCTCATCCAATCTTCCTGACAGTCCATCTGTCAAACTCTAACTGCCCAATGTGATACGCCTGTCAAATGGTAAACAGGCTACGTGTGTGTGCTTATACTTAGGCATGGGAGGTCTAAAGGAAGGAGACAGTTGCAGGGCATTTCTTAATTGTCTCTCACACACACAGACACACACACACACACACACACACACACACACACACACACACACACACACACACACACACACACACAGGGTATAAAATTAACTTGGCCTGATCATTTACCGGCCAAAAATATTTTTACCGGCCACTGAAAAAAAAATTTAAGCTTTTTAGAGAGACTTTTCTCTCAGCTGTCTCTATAACAAAAGCCATAATACAAACAAGTTCAAAATGTATTTTGTAGCAGATGGTTATCTTAACTCAACTACTATGGCACCTACTGGCTCCGCTCATTTCATTTCACATTAATGATGAAAGTCATAGGCCTATATGAAACAGTCATATTTCTGTTGTCTGCCAATGGCAGGTAGCTTGGTTTTTGTTACTAGCCAAATCAAATTTTTACCCGCATTTGGCCGGTGGCGGGTGCTAGTTTTAAACCCTGCACACACACACACACAAACACACACAGTAGCTAGGTTCCCTTACATTTCTTTGAAGCCATATCCACAGGATGGATCACTGTACCTCTACACACACACACACACACACACACAAGCTGTGCCAGAAGCTAGGTTCCATTACTAGCGAAGTCATATCCACAGGAAGGATCACTGTACCAACACACACACACACACACACACACACACACACACACACACACACACACACACACACACACACACGCATGCACGCACACACACACACTTGCACTTTCTTACTCTCCCCTGTCCTTCACTCACTCACACAAACACACACACACACACACACACACACACACACACACACACACACACACACACACACACACACACACACACACTTCTCTCTCACTTACAGCACATAAGGCACACACGTAATATTACATCTCTTGTCTCACAGAAACTCACACCTTATATCTCTAACTCCTTATTTCTCTAACACACACACACACACACACACACACACACACACACACACACACACACACACACACACACACACACACACACACACACGAGAGTGCTAATAGCCCAAAGTACTTCCCTAACTAGTGCCTCTCTGAAGGCATATACAGGAAGGATTACTGTACCTACTGCAAGCCAGATGGGTACTATTACAAATGCCTAACATAGGAGCAGGTGCACAGAGAACATTTTAAGTAGTGTGTGTGTGTGTGTGTGTGTGTGTGTGTGTGTGTGTGTGTGTGTGTGTGTGTGAGAGAGAGAGAGAGAGAGAGAGAGAGAGAGAGAGAGAGTGAGAGAGAGGGCAGCGGGGGGAGTTTTCTAAAGAGAGAGAGAGAGAGAGAGAGAGAGAGAGAGAGAGAGAGAGAGAGAGTATCTTGTTCAGTATATGAATCAGTGTTTGTGTGTGTGTGTGTGTGTGTGTGTGTGTGTGTATGTGTGTATGTGTGTCTGATACCCTGAGGCTGGACCTGCCGGATGTACCCTGAGGAGAACCTTTCTTTCTTTAGATGTAACTTAACACAAATACTCAAGCACACAGAAAGGAACTCACACACACACACACACACACACACACACACACACACACACACACACACACACACACACACACACACACACACCATTTAAAATATCCTAAATGCACCTGATCCATCACCATGTCAAGCATACACACGCACACTCCATTTAAAATATTCCCTTCTAAATACAGCTGCTGTCATGTCTCCCACACTCACACACACACACACACACACACACGCACACACACTCCTAAAATACCCATAATGCAGCTGCTCCTACACTTCAGTGAAGTCCTTAGAAAACACCTCTCGCTGCCCTCTCTCTCACTCTCACTCAGACACACACACTCAGACACACACACACACACACACACACATATATACACACACTCACACTGAAGATTGAAATTGGACATGATTTTATTACCTCCGCCAAGGAGATTATGTTTTCATCTGTGTGTGTGTGTGTGTGTGTGTACAGTATGTGACTGTCTGTCTGTCTTTCTGTCTGTGTTCAACATAACTCGAAATGTGCTGCACGGACTTGGATGAAATTTTCGGACAACGTGTGTATTGGGACAAGTAAGCACTGATTCGAGTGTGATGGCGATCGGTGATCCAGAACACCATCTGTGACTACATTATCTTGGCGGAGGTCTGCGCTTTCTAATTTACTCTTCAAACACTTTGAACACACAACTGATCATAAAATGTACATCATGCATTAGGCCACTGGTAGGGCACAATAAAAGCCAATTAAAAAAGATCTTATGCTACAAGGTACAGTAGCATTTACACAGTCCTACCCATGCAGATATTGGTAACGCTTTAATTTACAGCCCGTGAAGTACTGGGTAAGTATTAGGTAAGAATGGTGTAACAAAAAAGTATCAAGGGATAAATTACTGAGTACTTACAGCATAAGTTTGCTGGAATAACACACGCTCACGCTTTATTTTACAGCCCGTGAAGTACTGGGTAAGTACAGGTAAGAACAACGTATCAAAATAGAACTTTATGTGTAATATTGCATAATTACAAAATAAGTGTGGGGTAGCCTGGATGCAGAAGCGTATAGGAAAGCCAGGGTTGGATCAACTTGCATGCACTTTATTTTACAGCCCGTGCATCCTTCCCTTGTTGTTGTTGATGAACAGAATTATTTTCAGTCATGTCGGTAAATCTCATGGTAAGGAGGCTGTTGTGAGCCTCTTCAGTTTGCTTAGACCTTCATGTGAAAATGGCATCTTTGTCAAACCGCTGTCTCTGCCTATCCATGTCACACCACAAACCTGTGTGTGAGCGGTTGCGGGTGTGGTTTTGGTCCATTTCCATTTAGAATGCACGCTAACAGGTCAGGTCATTCAGACAGCACGCCTGTTCTGCGTGGCTCCTGTCCTGACTTCCGCACCGCGAACGCGCAGTTTGTGTGTGAAACGGGCCTGAAAAGTAGGCTAAAGAATAAATACCGTGGAATGACCTAAACACCTCAAAACTACTTGCAACTACACCCTAATGTTGGATGCGTGGGCTGTAAAATAAAGTGCGTGCAAGTTGATCCAACCCTTGCTTCCCTATACGCTTCTGCATTCAGGTTACCCCACATTTATATTGTAATTATGGCAATATAACACATTAAGTTCTGTTTTGTTACGTTGTTCTTACTTGTACTTGCCAGTATTTCACGGGCTGTAAAATAAAGCGTGAGCGTGTATTATTCCAGCAAACTTACGCTGTAAGTACTCAGTAATTTATCCTTTGATACTTTTTTGTTACACCATTCTTACCTAATACTTACCCAGTACTTCACGGGCTGTAAATTAAAGTGTTACCCAGATATTCAACCCACAATTGAAGTGTCTGCGTTTTGCCAAGATCCATGGTCCTATCCTAAGTGTTTCCCCTATGGCTCAGCATTGCCCTCTAGTGACCATCCCACAGCACACACTTGCACAAAGTCGCACCATGGAACTTCAGAACACTGACCATTAAAGGGACACTGTGCAGGTTATGCTGTAGAACTGGTGAATTAGCTACATAAGAGACATGCAAACACTTTTCAGTCTTTCTGCCACTACTACAACACTTCAAACAGTGGCAAAAACATGACCTAGTGCCCCTTTGAAAGGCAGATTTGTATTAATTCTCTCCTCTACAGACACCAATTACCATGTAAATGACTTTACGTGCTTTAAATGCAGGTCTTTGGTATTTTTTGTTCTCAACAGTGCCTTCCAGGCAACGCTTCCCTCAAGGCACTACTCCCCTTAATTTAGGGTTAGGATGAAGGTTGAGGGGGTTAGGTTTAGGGTAAGGGTTAAGGTAGTGCCTTTTAGGCTGTGCTAGTTTTGGGCAAAAAACACCATTGAGCTAATTTGACGGCACCATCAATTGTTTAGAAGTGAGATGGTGCACACATCCAAAACATTTACTGTGGTACAGGCGCTGGACAATTGTGATAAACAGTGAAATGAGAGAGAATGATGAATGAATGAATGAATAAATGCTTCAGCAGTGTGCAGATCTTCTCTCATTTTTACCGTCCATTGTTTGGCCATAGACAGTAGCCCAATGCAGATGCACCGGTCAATGGTTGGCCATCATATTAATCCTTTTTATGCGGTAGAAATTAGAGATTCCGCAAATGGGCTCTGCCAGGGGCTCATCTCTAGACAGATCTGTAGATTGAATTCAGATTACTGGCAGGTTAATCTGGGTTTACCCAGGCTAAAAATCCACATGGACTGGCATGTATTTACAAGCCTGGTCATAACCAGCCCCTCGGTCTATGCTTTGCTTTGTGTGAGTGTAGCCGGTGGCGGTCCGCACCGCACACAGGTCTTGAACCCGCCACCCTGCAAGCTACAAACTCCCAGCGTGGGAGAACCAACTGAGCTAAAAGCCCGTACACGTACTAGCTGGCCTCCGTTACATGGGCATCTGGAACCTCCTTGGCTATTGAGAAATATTCTAAAGGCCAAGTACCGCACACTGGTAACCGACAACACCACCCTCTAATGAACACAGACAGACAGCTGGGCCGTAACACCAGGTTGAGATGGGAACTGTGCAATTGAGTCTTAGCTCACTGAAGAGAGATGAGAGTCTCGAGGAACTACACTACAACAAGGGTGGTAAAATATTTTAAAATGTTAGCAACTGTGTATTTAAAGACTAGAATCAGAAACCGTTTTACTGGCCAAATATATTTACTTACACAAGGAATTTGGTGTTAACTCGCTATCCACCTAACAATAGACATGTAGTAGTATACATTTAGTAAACAAATAATAACATGCTGTACAGTACATGCAACAATATACATAGGCACAAATCAACATCATATAAAAATAATACAATAAACAAATATGACGTAAATTCTTTACCTAAATTACAAGCCAAATGTACAGTGTATAGTAATACTGTAGAGCAGGGGTGGACAATTATTTTGGGCAAAGGACCATGCATATGGGGTCCAAGATTTTGACTAACGGGTTGGGTTTTAACAGTCAATTGGTTAAACTGGCAAGTTTCAAAACAGTTGCAAAACACTTTCTTCAGAGAACATGTTAACATGCAGGTTAAGGGTTAAGGGGGGATTTGTATTTGATAAATCAGTACTACTGTATAATCTAAGTCACCTTGGCTAAATGAGAAATAATTTTATTTCAGGAAAGCTCCATGAGCCGGATTAAATAGGTCAACGGGCCACATAGCCCCCGGGCCTTAGTTTGCCCAGGTGTGCTGTAAATTTCTGTTCTGTAGGAATAGCAAATATGCAGTAGAAATTCAAGCCAGCTGGTAGGCCTATTTGATGTAAATGATTACAGTACATGGAAATTGTGCAATTGTTGTTTTTGTATGCTTCTATGAAACATGTCACATAATCAATCATTCATGCCATACAAACACAATGGGATTTTATTTAGGACAAAAAAAAGTCAATTTCCTGCAAAATTGCTCTTAAATTAAACCGCATTGACTTTGTTTGTAGTAAACATCCTCTATGCAGCCTCTACAGCATCCTTCAGTCTGTAATCATCTGCCTGAGTTGCTCATAATCTGTCCAACCGAGTGTGTAATTTATCATCTGAAAGGACTGTCTGTGAGCATCGGAGAGGAGTGACTGTTGCTGTCCGAGTGCCATCTTTTTGTATGGTTACCACTGCCCTCTGGTGGAGACAAACTGTATAACAGTTTGAGCACAACACTCCCAGAGCCTCCAGCTGATGTTGCACTTAACAGTAACATCTTGTAAAT
>JAODXP020000031.1:28036745-28044245 GCA_027497455.2 Sardinella longiceps
ACAATTTTCACTGTTAGTAACTGTTCAGCTGCTGTGTGCTTAAACCACCTGCATAGAATTTTCCTAACTATGTATGTCACAAGGTAAGGTGACATACACGTAAGCAGCTGATGGCTATGAGAATGGATAATTGCAAAAAAAAAAAAAAAAAAGAGAGAGAGAGACAAGTTGGCAGGCACTTTGCAGCTGAGAAAAATGAAAATGATCAATTGACTAATCAGGGATGACCTGTCATAGGCTACAGGGGAAATACTCAATGTGTTGGCTGCAGGTGTCTTGTTACCTGGTGCACGCCCCCATGAGAAACAGCCTGTTCTGAACATTACAGCTAAAGCTACAGCTTGGAAAAAGCGTAATATGGTCCCTTCAATTAAAATGTTGATGTTTCCCCTGTTGTACCTTAATATATATCATCTGGAACTCATTGGGATTGATTAATGGCATGTTCTGGAGTAAATGTGTGCGTAGCCGTAGATAATGATATAGCTCTTGTCCACCCCAGTATGTTTTGGTTAGCAGACAGGCTAGATAACGGGTCAGATGCTACGTTTTATTAGCCTGGCTTGCGCACCACGTTCAGAAATGAACTATGGTCTGGCAAAGCTAGCAAAGCCTGGGAATTCCGGGCGGGATTAATCTCAACGTATATCAAATTCTATCAAACTTCTATCAATGTTATGGGTCAGAGGTGGACAGAGTCATTGTATGCTCGCCTCCTTCGCCTGTTCGTTTCTCATTGGGTTCTTATTCTGGGCTTGAGAGTTGAGGAAATTGCCTCCTTGGCCATACAGACTTGGTCGCAAAATTTCATGCAGCGACAGGAAATATGGATGGGCCCAGGCTAACGCTTTCTTACTGTATTCTCTCCGAGCTGACTCGGACCTCGGATGTCACGTCACTTTCACACTGCAAGCATTCTATTACTTGTGTGTAAACTTGTCCAATGAAAAAAAATCATATTAGTTATTAGATTGTCTTCTGTTAGCATCCCTAGGCTACGTTTAGCACACCTGCTTGAAACAAGTCCTTGTTCAATATTGGCCTCACCACAACACCGACTCCCACACCCATAGACAGTGATATGGACATAGCATTAATATTAGTGATCAAAATAATCATTTAAAGTGACACTGAGCACAGCCATCTTGAGTTGGAATTCTTGCTCTGCCTCCTCTAAGTTCAATCAAGAAGGCAAGACCACCGTCTGAGGAAAAGGGGCGTGGTAGAGCATGTCGCTAGGCGACGTCCTCGGACATCCGAATTGGATATATAATAAAACGCAGCATTAGCTGGAGCTTACTATTCAATTACAACGTGATTTTGTAACTCCTCAGCCCATTCAACCGTTGATACATTTTGATAGCGCCTTCCTTCCTCCATCGACTACACAATTTTACATGGAGTATTACAGGCAGAAACATTTACTGTAGTAACAGCTTTGTTTAATTCTTAGCCTACTGGATGGCGCATCCAGACTTGCATGCAGCGCCGCTTTAGAACTGAATGCAAATGAAAGAGATTGTTCCATATTTAGGCTGCCTCTTTAACTTGCACGGTAAAATGAAAACAGACAGAGAGTGCAGAGAGGCGCTATGCATACAGTGTGTGCATATTTATGTGAGAGGTTAGTGTGTGTGTTGGAGAATGTTGAGTTCAGTGTGTTTATGTGTGTGTCTGTGCGTGAGAATGTGTAGTATGCATGTGTGTGTGTGTGTGTGTGTATATGCATGCGTACGTGTCTATGTCTGTGTGTGTGCACGTGTGTGTGTGTGTGTGCGTGTGTGTGTGTGTGTGTGTGTGTGTGTGTGTGTGTGTGTGTGTGTGTGTGTATTTAAAGTAATGAGGTCTCATTTTGTCCACTCATACCTCTCAATGTGTCTCCCAGAAACCCACAGGAGACACAGAGGATAGAGACGCCTCAGAATCCTCTGGGAATATATGCTGCAGTACTTGGGACTGTGTAAGGAAAAGTGAGAGTGAAAGAGAGTGTAAGAGATTGGAAGGGAGAGCAAGAAAGAGAGATTGAGAGGGGTAAAAGAGTGAAGGAAGAAGAGAGAGAGAGAGAGAGAGAGAGAGAGAGAGAGAGAGAGTTTTCTCAGAACAGCGAGTAGATAGATGGAGAGAGGCAGAGCAAGAGAGAGAGAGGTGTAAATGAGAGAGAGAGAGTTTTCTCAGAATAGCTAGTAAATACATGGAGAGAGAGCTAGTGCAAGATAGAGAGAGGGATAAATGAGTGTGTGAGAGAGAGAGAGAGAGAGAGAGAGAGAGAGAGAGAGAGAGAGAGAGAGAAAAGGGAGGGGGGTAGTGAGGTTATTTCCTCTCTGAACAGCAGGCTGACAGGCGCAAGGGATTGTGGGTATCAGGGTGGGTGGGTCTGACACACAGCCTGCGGAAGGAGACCATCTGACCTGTCTCTCACGGTAACCAGATGATTGACAGCTGGAGCATTGAGAGCCAGTTTTATGGGCAGGCTTACTGTAGACCGTGGGCTTGCTCCTTTCTCAGTGAATAGCCTGTCAAGAGCCGGAAGTGGAGGTCATGTCCAGAATAAAACAGACACAGACACACACACACACACACGCACACACACACACACACACACACACACACACACACACACGTTCACTCACTAACACATTCTTAAACTCACATTAAAACCATGCACACCTTATAATTGGCTGTATAAATACAGTATACAGTATAACTTACAAAATGCATATCAATACACGTCTCTCTCTCTGTCAGACACACACACACACACACACACACACACACACACACACACACACACACACACACACACACACACACACAACACACAGGCACACTCACACACACAACATGGTGATTGCAGTGTTGCTGCATCAGTTGCTTGTAGTGAGGGATCCTGTCAATAGGGGGAGCTGTGGCTCTGCCGCTGTGAGAACCTGCTAGATTTCACTGCAGTGATCACTTAAACAGAGAGGAGAGAGAGAAGGGGGGACAGGCTGAAAGAGGCTGATGAAAAAGAGAGAGGGAGAGAGATTGCCAAGGTAGATGGAGGTGAATATGTGTGTGTGTGTGTGTGTGTGTGTGTGTGTGTTTCATATCATGTCCTGAAGAGAATTGAGGTTATATCATATGGTAAACACTCTTCACATTACACAATACTCTTAATGTGGAATCTGACACAACACACACATAAATACACACGCATAAACACGCACACAAACACACACACATTTAGCCATTCAGCAAGCTCAGCCACAATCTCATGCGTCACCCAAATCAGATTTCGGGTCTCTGCTTTAACAGCCTTCACTCGGTGATGAGATTTTGACGGTGTATTTGTGCGAGATGTGTGTGTGTGTGTGTGTGTGTGTGTGTGTGTGTATTATGCTGCTCACACCCACAGAATCAACACCCATGAATGTGTAGAGTGTTTGCACAAGTGTGTGTGTGTGTGTGTGTGTGTGTGTGTGTGTGTGTGTGTGTGTGTGTGTGTGTGTGTGAATAATCTGTGTGCCTCTGTGAGGTCTTAATGTGTGTTTGTGTTGTGTGTCTATGTGTTCATGCTGCACCTCTCTGTGTATATTTGTGTGTATGTACATATGTGTGTGTGTGAGTGTGTGGGTTCATGCTTTGCCTGTCTGTATGTGTTCTCCGTGTGTGTGTGTGTGTGTGTGTGTGTGTGTGTGTGTGTGTGTGTGTGTGTGTGTGTGTGTGTGTGTGTGTGTGTAAAAGTCCTATATGATTGGCAGGTGTGTGTGATACGCAGGGCTTTTTCAGTGGTAAAATGTCAGCATTGGAGAGGCAGCAGTGGATTAATGTTGGGCTTGGAGGCAGAGCTCTCTCTCTCTCTCTCTCTCTCTCTCTCTCTCTCTCACACACACACACACACACACACACACACACACACACACACACACACACAGATCTCCTCCAGCCCCGGCGACCTTGACTGACCTTGGCCACAGGCTGCCACTCACTCAGCGCAGCCGCCACCACCAATCCCACCACCACCGCCGCCACTGCACAGGAGCTCCGTGCTCTGCCAGAGAATGCAGCACTAGAATGCTGGAACACAGGGAGAGAATGCAGTGCTAGAATGCAGCGTTCCATGCTGGAACACTGAGCTAGAATGCAGTGTTAGAATGCAGGGTTCTGTAGTGGAACACATGGGTAGAATGCAGCGTTAAAGTGCAGGCTTCCGTGTTGGAATACTGTGGTAGAATGCAGTGTTAGAATGCAGGGTTCCGTGCTAGAACACTGGGCTAGAATGCAGAATTCTGTGGTGGAACAAATGTGTAGAATGCAGGATTCTGTGCCGGAACACTGTGGTAGAATGCAGCTCTTGAATGCAGGCCCCTGTGGTGCTAGACTGGGCTAGAATGCAGGGATCTGGAGTGGAACACAGCACTAGAAGGCAGGGTTCCATTGTGGAACACTGAGAGAATGCAGGGCTCAGTGGTTGAACACTGAGCTAGGATGCAGGGTTCTATGCTGGAACACTGGGCTAGAATGTAGGGTTCTATGCCGGAACACTGAGATAGAATGCATGGCTCTGTGGTGGAACACTTGGCTAAAATGCAGGGTTCTGTGTGCTGAAACACTGAGATAGAATGCAGGATTCTATGCTGGAACACTGGGCTGGAATGCAAGGCTGTGTAGCGGAACATTGGGTGAGATTGCAGGGTTCTGTGGTGGAAAAAAGCTAGAATCCAGCGCTAGAATGTAGGGCTCTGTGGTGGAACACTGGGCTAGAATTCAGGGTTCCATTGTGGAACACTGGGCTAGAATGCAGCACTACTAAGCAGGGTTTCGTGATAGAACACAAGACTAGACCATGATGGAACACTGGACCAACATGCATGGTTCAACTGGTGGAACACAAGAGTTGAATGCAGGACTCCTGTCAGATTACAGGGGTAGAATGCATGGTTCTGGCTGTAGAACAAGTGGAATGTGGTTCTTCAGGAGCCTCTCAGTCATTGGTTTAAACCTCAGCCTGTTTCTATTTAACACTTTGTAACTGGTCTGTGTATGTACTGTATGTGTGTGTGTGTTTGTTTGTGTATATACGTATGTGTTTGCATGCATGTGGGTTGAGTGAGCATGCTCACATACAAAAAAGCAAAAAAGAGCGACATAAATCAAAGGAAAGATATACGTAAACACACACACACACACAAACACACAGTTATGGATGCTAATGATGTAATTGCTGGTGTCCCTCCCATCGCCCACTCCAGGGGACCTGAGTGCCATTCCCAACTGAAGTCTTTGAACTCAGAGCAAACAAGAATCTCTCTTCTACACACACACACACACACACACACACACGCACACACACAACATAACACAACACAGGGCCTGCTTTGAAGTGACGCAAAGAACACTCTTTATACTATTAGCAGAGCGGCTTGGTCAACTGTGGAACATACACACACACACACACACACATGAAAATGCACATTACACCCCCATTGCACACAATGTTACACTCTCTCTCTCTCTCTCTCTCTCTCTCTCTCTCTCTCCCTCTCTCTATCTCTCTCTCTCTGTTACATGCACACGCACGCACACACAGAGGAAGGGAGAGTTTGTTTGAAGAAACATCTATGAAAACCATCACTGGCTCTTCAGGAAAAGATGGAATCAACACTTCAATACACTAGTGCAAATACTATACACACACACACACACACACACACACACACACACACACACACACACACACACACACACATATATACCTGTCAAACAAAAGGACTGTCACAAACTGGTATAGTATGGTTATGTGTGTGTGTGTGTGTGTGTGTGTGTGTGTGTGTGTGTGTGTGTGTGTGTGTGTGTATGTGGTGTATTGATTCCATCTTTTACTGAAGAGCCACTGATGATTTTCTTAGATGTTTCTTCAAACAAACACTCCACACCCCCTCCTCCCTGTCTCTCTCTCACACACACACACACACACACACACACACACACACACACACACACACACACACACACACACACACAACCCTGAGGTAGTCTCCCCTGAATTGTAGGTGGGCTTTGATGCAGCCAGGAGTTTGAGACGATAGGGAAACGCTCCACACCTTGTCTGCAGCAATGCTGTGATCTGTGAGTGTGTGTGTGTGTGTGTGTGTGTGTGTGTGTGTGTGTGTGTGTGTGTGTGTGTGTTAATCTAATAGAGGACAGGAATAAGTCCCTGTGGGGACTTTTTCTGTTCGTTCTCTTTTTCATCTTACAATGGTCTGTGTTTAGGGTAGTGTGTGTGTGTGTGTGTGTGTATGTGTGTCTGTGTTTAGGGTAGTGTGTGTTTGTGTGAGTGTGTCAGCGGAATGCCTACTGTTACAAGCCTAAAACCTGCAACATTAGAATGTTACTGAAACTTTAAATTTCTATATTTTTCATGTGAATATTGAACTCTAAGACTTTTGAGTAGTGTCGGCAATACTGTTGGAAATGACGGATGTTTTCGTAAAAAAAACCATCAAAGTAAATGTTCTTAAAATGTTGGATTCCTCAGTCGACTAAAGTACAATGATAACCTTGTATTGAGCTGGTGGTAGCCTGGCCTTCCCTTCTTACGTACTTCCGCTCGATAATCATCTCCCTCCACAGCTCCGTCGGGGATTCTGACCATTGACCACGTTTGCAGCGAACAATTCCTTATCGTGCTAAAAAGTGAACAGAATCGGGAGTTGTTGCTGCTGTTGTAGCATAGATTACTTAACGACCGAGTTGGTGCATAATAGGGTGAATAGGGTATAGGGTGATAGGGTGAATTCAGATTTCATTGTTTCAAACTTCTACTGTACACACCTCCAGCGTGCAATCGTTCGTCAATGTACGAGATCCCAGACCCTGGTATGAAGCGAAGCATAGACCAAGAGGATGACCAAAGCCAGGCTAGCATAGTGGTAGCCTAGCAGTGGAACCAGGTTAGCTGGGGTAGCCTGGAAAGGGTGGATTATAATCCCAGCTGCCACCTTTACGTCCTGGCCAAAAGGTATGGGTGGTGAATCTAGTGGGAAGAATTACTAATAGAGACTCTGTTGGAGGTTGACCATGTTTTAAATGAATGGAAGATTTGTTGGACAGGGAAAACAAAAGCCTATTTATCAATTCTTCTTTGAGAGAGTGTGTGCATGTGTTTGTTTTTTTTGTGTGTGTGTGCCCTTTCATAATTGACAAGTTAAACTGCAGAAAGCACACACACATATACAAACACACACACACACACACACACACACACACACACACACACACACACACACACACACACACACACACACACACACACACACCATACAGTCCATACACTAAAGCAAATGTGTGCCTGAGTGTTCAAGTGCAGTGGGGTATACTGTAAGTGTGAAGGGCCTCCAGACTTAAAGACAGGTAAAATTTAAACTCTTTAGTGTGTATAGGGTGAAACAGGCAATAAAGCTAGTGGTGTGTGTGTGTGTGTGTGTGTGTGTGTGTGTGTGTGTGTGTGTGTGTGTGTGT
>JAODXP020000031.1:28049245-28054245 GCA_027497455.2 Sardinella longiceps
ACACTCCATTAGCACTGCTGAGGATACGTCCAATAGTACCCCTCCACAAGGTTGTCAGAATGGGAGAGTGGAGGTGGGCTGTGGGCTTTCCTCAGCTTCTACAGAAAGTAGAGACGTTGCAGGGCTTTCAAAACGCACACGCACACACACACACACACACACACACACACACACACACACACACACACACACACACACACACACACACACACATGTATAGGCTCCAGACACTATCTGGCAAAGGACCTGTCATATATGCTTAAAGTCAATCCCATATGGTAAAGGAGCTGTCCAAGGTACTGAAAAAAGAACTAGGAAAGGAGCTGTCCAATGTGCTGACTGTAATGCCTTCATACGAATTGAACTGTCCATGGTTCTGAAGGTAAAGCCTACCTACTAAAGGAACTGTCTGTGGTTCTGAGGGTAAAGCCTAGTTAATAAAGGAACTGCCTGCCATTATGAAAGTATACCTGTTAAAGCAACTGTCCTTGGTTCTGAAAGCAAAGCCTACCTACTAAAGCAACTGTTAAAGTCTACCTGGGTCTGAAGGTAAAGCCTGTCTACTAAAGGAACTCTCTGTGGTTCTGAAAGTGAAGCCTAGCTTACAAAGGAACTGTCCGTGGTGCTGAAAGGGCCAGAGGGACTTGGCTGGAGTGGGGAGCTCCACAGAGGTCTCTTCCATTGGGTCAAATTACTCCAATAAGTCTCTAAGGCAGGAGGCTCCTGGGCTGGGGAGGAGGAGAAGGCCAGAGGGGGAGGAAAGGAAGAATGAAAAGCTTAAATGGGAGTTTGGGGAGTCTGAGGCTGTACCTTGACATTTAAATGTGCCACACATACTATATAGAATACTATAATATACACATATATACTATATACTAATAGTAGTAGTAGTAGTAGTAGTAGTAGTAGTAGTAGTAGTAGTAGTAGTAGTAGTAGGGCAATGGTAGTTTACTTGTAAATGTAGTAGTCATACTGTAATTGTAAATGCAGTGTTCATAGTAGTATTAGTAGGTCATCTGTGGTTTACTTGTAAATGTAGTAGCCATAGTAGTAGTATTGCTATAGTAAGGCCATGGTAATGTGTATAGTGTAAATATAGTAGTCATAGTAGTGGTATTAGTAGGGCAACAGTAGTGTACTTGTAAATGTAGCAGTCATAGTTGTAGTATTAGTAGGGTGGCGGTAGTGTACTTGTTCATGTAATATGTAAGTTCAGTAAGTCATCATTTAGTTTGCATTGTGCTTGTGTTTCATATATATCATTGTAGTGTGTAAAGTATCTCTGGATATGTGTGTGTGTGTGTGTGTGTGTGTGTGTGTGTGTGTGTGTGTGTGTGTGTGTGTGTGTGTGTGTGTGTGTGTGTATGTGTGGGGTTTGTATGTCAGGGTGAATGAACCACTAAAGGATGAATCATCTCTTATTGTGAGGACGATGAATTGTGAAAGCTGCCTTTAGAGCTAAGAGGACAGGAAGGACTGGGACTGAGCACGTGTGTGTGTGTGTGTGGGTGTGTGTGTGTGTGTGTGTGTGTGTGTGTGTGTGTGTGTGTGTGTGTGTGTACAAGAGTATGAGTAGATACAGTATATAGGTATAGTATACATCAATGAGTGCCAGATTGTACACATGTCTGTAAGCCTTCAATGGAGCATCTTTATTGCATCTCTGCATGTCAAGAGAAAAACATACCCTAAGGGTTTAACTTGAATGGGTTGAGACATACTCTTGTGTGTGTGTGTGTGTGTGTGTGTACTGAGATGATTCATACTTGTGTGTGTGTGTGTGTGTGTGTGTGTGTGTGTGTGTGTGTGTGTGTGTGTGTGTGAGAGTGTATAAGCAAATGTACTGAGATGATTCATACTTATGTGTGTGTGTGTGTGTGTGTGTGTGTGTGTGTGTGTGTGTGTGTGTGTGTGATTCTCCATGTGCTCCACACGTGTGGAATAATGTCCAGTTCTCTGACTCCTCCAGCTCCAGCAAATCAAAATGTCATGAGGTACCGTGGAGCCAGTCACCCTCACACACAGTATTCTTCATCATTCACCTCATCATCACCCTCTCTCTCTCTTTCTCTCTCTCCCTCTCTCTCCTCCTCTCTCTATCCCTTTCTCTCTCTCTCTGTATCCCTTACTCCTCCTCTCTCAGTCACCCTCACCCACAGTCTTCTCCATCATTCACCTCATCATCACACACACTCTCTCTCTCTCTCTCGCTCCTTCTCTCTCAATCATCTCCCTTTTCTCTCTCTCCTATTCCTCCTCTCTCTCAACCCTCTCTCTCTTTCTCTCATACTCCTCCACTCTCAATCATCTCCCTCTCTCTTTCTCTCATATTCCTCCTTTCTCAATCATCTCTCTCTCATACCTCTTTCCCTCTCTCTCTCTGTCTCATTCCTCCTCTCCCACTCATCTCTCTCTCGACCCCCCCTCTTCCTAATTTCACAACACCCCCCCATTCATCTATCTCTCCTCCACCCATCTCTCTTATCAGCCTCTCTCACTCATCTCTTTCTCTCCCTCTCTCTCTGTCTTTCTCTCTCATCCCTCTCTACCCCCTCATCTCTCTCATTTACTCTCTTCCTCTCTAGCTCCTTCCTTCTCTCACTCGCTCTCTTTCTTTCTCTCTCTTCGCTCTCCCATTCCCTCGCTCTCTCTTTCCACCTCATGTACTCATGCCCGATAGTCTTCCTGCTTTCACTCCTCTTCACTCTATCACTCACTCTTGCTCCCACTCCTCTCTCTCTCTCTCTCTCTCTCTCTCTCTCTCTCTCTCTCTCTCTCTCCTCTGACTCAAATGACACTGTGATGGGGCTATAAGACCTGATGGCTTTTAAATCACCTCTGCAAGCTTACTTGCCTGCCTCTCTTCTCTGTCTTTCTCTCTCTCTCTCCCCACACACACACACACACACACACACACACACACACACACACACACACACACACACACACACACACATTACACATACACATCACCCCCATCCACTCAGCTTCAGTAACCACTCTGCAGTAGAGGTGTGTCTGAGTGTGTGTGTGTGTGTGTGTGTGTGTGTGTGTGGGTGTGTGTGTGTGTGTGTGTGAAGATGAAGGAATTGAAGATAATGCATCATTCCTTGAGCGAAGGATTATGGGAGAGAGGCCATGCACCCCCAACACACACACACACACACACACACACACACACACACACACACACACACACACACACACACACACACACACATCTCTCTACCTCCTCTAACTACTATGGTGGCTAATCCCTCATTCCAGTAGAACATGCACGCACACACACACACACACACACACACCTCCCCTAACTACTACTACGGTGGCTAATCCCTCATTGCAGAGGAACATGTAGGAGGGATGAGATGATTAGCTGAGATCTGCTATGCTATGCTACAGGAGGTGAGTGGTGAGTGGGGCGTTGCCAGAGCTGTCACAGACGCCTCTCATATTCCCCCCTGAGTGAGTGCCCATAGCATAGACCATGAGGACACACTCTGGCAACCCGACCTTGAGTATGTACGCTACAGCATTGAGAGACACTAGTCAGTCACAACAGTTTGTCATCCTGCAACCCCCAGCTAACCTGTCACTGCCAAAACAACCCGTTTCAAGGTACTTAGAGGGCCCCAAGCAAACAGGACATCGGGGCCCTTTACCTCCCATAACATCTACATAAACCACATTGTTGTAATATTCAAGCAACTTTCAATGATATAATTATTTGGGTTGAACTTACAGTTGTCTCTACCTCTACTTACAGTTGAACTCTACCATATTTGATTGAAAAACACCACCAACTAAACTACTGAAATGATTAAACAGTCATTCTTGGGAGCCCCTTTCAGCCTGGGGCCCTAGGCAAGAGCCTGGTTTGCCTGTCCTGTTGCGACGGCCCTGAAAACAACATTCTATTGCATTCTAATAGACCAATTTACCATGACGTCACACGCTCTTCCGGGTGGCAAAAGGCAAAAGTTGTCAACGAAACACTAGTCAAAAGCATGCATCCTATTTCACCAAATATGCATTTTCTGGTTACAAAACCTGGATCTTTCATATTCAACAGTCATTTCTATCGCATTTATCGTATCCTTTTTACAAAACAAAAATGCCGAACTTATTAATTTGTGAACAACTTTACCGGCAGATCCCTTCCTAACCTGGCCGTATGGCAAGCATGGTAGAGCGGCGCCGGTCTGTTTGCTACCTCGGTAGTAACGTTACTTGGGTGTCAACGGGTATGGAGTATGGATATATCACAACGGGTGTATTTTCTGGTCACAAAACCTACGTGTTCAGAATGAACGGTCATCAATTCTTCTCTCTTTTTAACAAAATAAAGTCATAAACCCCAGACTTATTGATTTCAGGCAAGTATTCCCTGCTTGATCTGTTAAGCTAATCTAGCATTGCAGCTAGCAAGCTAAACCAGCACTGACGTCCCTGTTTATAACGGTTAGCCTAATTAGGTTGCTAAGTGGGTAACAGGTGTAGAGATCGTATTAACACAACAAGTTTATTTTCTGGTTATAAAACCTATGTCTTTAGATTTAACAGTGAATAGTTATTATCTCGTTTTGCAAAATATTAATTCATAAAGGCGAATTTATTAATGTAAGACCGGTTTTCCCCGTTGAATGTATTCACGTCAATGGGGTACCAGTTGCTTTCTGCCACCCGGAAGTATCTCACCACCCATTGTTTACAAACATTCTGAAAAGGCCTATACAGTATCTTATTGCATACAATTACTGTAACCTGTACCAAGGTCAACGTAGCATTCTATTGCCTGTCTCACTGCCAATGCAGCATTCTATCGTCTACAGTTAACCTGTCTCACTGCCAATACACCATTCTATTGCTTTCCAATATAGTATAGTATTGCATACAATTACTGTAACATAAGCCGTTAACCTGTCTCATTGCCAATGAACCGTTCTATTGCCTGTAGATAACTTGTCTCACTGCCAATGCAACATTCTATAGCCCAGAGT